>JABSTQ010004372.1:0-26269 GCA_013358835.2 Ixodes persulcatus
AAGACATTCGCTCAGAAGGCAACAGTCTGCCGCCGCTCGAAGGATTCTGCCCAATCGTCCCTAGCTACTCCAGCTGGTCAAGTCCTTCTCTTCAAAATAAATAAATTCTCTTTCTGTCACCAACAGAACGGATAAACTCTAAATTTGAAAGCATTGACGTTCCCACGCTTTGAACCAAAACAAGTCGCAAGGTTATCGCAGGATTGAAAGGCGTCCGTCACTAGAAAGACGTCACCATGTTTTAGGGTGTAGGGCAAAATGGTCCCGGTCAGAATGGTCCCGGTCAAAGTGGTCCCGGACAAAATGGTCCCGGAAAAAATGGTCCCGGACAGAAAGGTTCCAAGTGCCAGCCCGGAAAAAATGGTCCCGGGTGAATTTATCAATACTTTGAGCGCTCTTAATAGGACAAAATGGTTTGGTACTTTTATTTTTACACACGTTCAAGGATAATATCAACATTTTCATCATAATCATTTGAGACAATTTTTAAATTCCTTCTATCTATACCATGTAGCTCTAGTTCTCAAAGGTTCTTGCAGTCTACCGATATATTCCAAGTGTGTAATCAACTACTTTCCATCGCCAGAACCTGTTTTCAAATTAGCGCTATACTACAGGCTCTTGACGGGGCTTTTCGAAATGAACCTGTCGTACCACCGTGTTTTATTTTTCAGAAACAGCATCCCTCTGCCTGAACATTGTATATTAAAGAAATCAAAAATTGATTTTGCAGTTATGAGGGTATTTATTTCATAGACCACTTAAAAGACAAGAAGTTGACGCTGCTGAAGCGAAGGCCTAATACAAAAATGTATTCATATGGCCCACACCCCTAAAAAAGTCTTTCAATGGTCGGAGCCCTTGCACGTACTGTGTGCACGGAGTTACAAGCCGCTGCTAATATTCATCAACAGTAGAAACTACAAAAAAACCTGCAAACAGGAAATAAATAATGCCACGCAGGGACCATTTTGTCCGGAATGGCAGTTGAGACCATTCTGTCCGGGAGCATTTTGTCCGGGACCATTTTGCACCCTTACCTCATGTGAAAAGGATCTTGATTGGCGCCTCCTTCGTCCAGGTGTCTAGATTTACGGGATCGCCAGTGCGCACCGCCTTCGTTATTCTTGCGGAGGAATAATTTGAGGGCGACTACCAACAAATACGTTTTTGCGTTTGAAGCCCAATGAATGGGTACGATCTCATAAGCATTTTCAGGGATAAAATGAACAACGGAGAATTTCGAAACGTTATCAATAAATCCCGAAATGCTGTCCCAAATACAAATGAAATATAAAGTCCCAAAAAGTAGAATTGACGCAAACCACGTTTAAAAAAAAAAAGACGTCAAATGGTTTCGCTCCTAAACGGTGACTGGTTATGAGTGAAGACGGGAGCGCAGGAGAGCTATACTTCGTTTCAGAAGTTCCGTGCAGAAAAACGGAGACTAGTTGCTGTAAGTAGGCAACCTCTTGCGCAATAAGAAAGAGTGCCCGAAGCACACGACAAGAAGACAAGGACGAGAGACAGATAGAGAGAGAGAGCTAGGGAACGTCAAAAGGTCAAATAGAAACCAAATGTAAGACTTTCAACATGATGAGCTTTGCAAATTTCGCTCCCTCTCGTCCCGCTTTCCACCTTTGCTGGCACACCAGAATCGGAGCCAGCTAGCTGTGTTCATCATTATCGATCTGTTATTAAAAACGGGAGAGGATTACGTCTTTGCTGTGAGGCGTCAAAATTAGTTTCTGCGAAAGATAGCTTCTTGTGAAACAACCTTCAAAACATGGTGGCTCTTCGAATTGGTGACTAAACATTTACGCAGAAACACGTTTTCAACCCCTATTGAAAAATCCACTAGACCGGTTTGGTGTGTCCTAGTGTTTGCTGGCGTAAACATCAGACCGGCCTGGTGTGTTCTGGTGCGCACATCAGACCGGCCTGGTGTGTTCTGGTGCGCACATCACACCGGCCTGGTGTGTTCTGGTGCGCACATCAAACCAGCCTAACGTGTTCTGGTGTGCCCACCAGAACACACCAGGCCGGTCTGATGTGCGCACCAGAACACACCAGGCCGGTCTGATGTGCACACCAAAGCACACTAGGCTGGTCTGATGTGCACACCCGAGCACACTAGAATAGCTTGATGTGCACACTACACCACACCAGACCAGTCTAATGTGCACACCACGGCACACTAAACAGGCCTGACATGCACACCAGGGTGCGTCTGGTGAGCACGCATTACGGATATATGTCTGGTGTTGAATGAAAACATGTTTTTTTTGTAAAATAAATAAGATGTATAGAGCTCAAACACCACAATTGATTTTATAACGTGTTTAATTGAAGGGGCGATGCAACGACTCAGTTTGAATATGTACTTTGCGTAACCATGCTGACACAGTGTAACAAACGTTTATCCATACGCTCCAGCCTGATGCACAGCATAGAGGTTTGTCTTGTCAACAATCGTCAGCAGCTTGTCATCAATGAAAACTTGAAAATATTTCATTGGGCCAACAGAGGGTTCCGCTGCAGGCTCCACAAAACACCGGTCTTCCTTTTGCCAGTCAAAAACTTGCGGCGGTGACCTTTGTCCCTTTCTTGACGTTGACAGAACTGGACAGGCGGGCGTTCCGCCTTCAGTTTCGTTATCGCTTGGAAGTTCTGTTGTTAGGCCCTTCGTTGGCAAGTTCTCCTCGTCACCGTCACTCACTTCACTATCACTAGATTCCGCATCAGGACACTGTTCCACTTTACGGAATAAAAACCACACAGGGACGATCGCGACTCCGTGTCTGGTAGAAAGATCCCGATGGAATTTCCATCGGGCAGCAGTAGAATACGAAACCTAAAAGAAAAGAGCACCACGTCAAATTTTATCAGTAAACAGGTCAACATAGAGATGTACTAAACCACACCAAACAGGAAGCTTTCTCCCGACAATTACAGCTGATTCCTCGTGCATAGGTATGTAAAATTCAGAGTGAACGCCCGCCCCTAAACTATCGCCCAACCTATTTACCTGGCTAAACATTTATCGGCTTAAAACTACCGAAACACTGCCAAATCTAAGCACGGAAGGGAACACCACAGAAATCACAGAGCTACTATGCGATTCCTCTCTTAAGCCTGTTTCACATGCAGCGACTGTGCGAAAAAAAGATCGGTGCGACAGCCGACGCAGCGAGTGCGATCGCAATGTTTGGTTTCACATGCTAAACAACCGCGCGATTTCTGTCGGAGCGGCCGGCGCTTCGGACACGGACGCGACGCGTTTGACTTTGTCTAAAATACAACAAAAACGTCTTAATAAGCACAAATGTTTTAGGAATGCAATATGTAACTAGGGATTTCTAATAATTAAGCCGCTGTGGCTAGCGTTACGTCCGGACGGAGCACTGAAACACGTAAATCTAACCCCCCCCCCCCCCCCCGCCCTCCTATCTCTCCCCCGTGAACCTAGGGAAGGCGGAGATTTGGACTTAACTTGGGTTACGTCGGACGTAACGCTAGACACTTCGTAATTAAGCATTAAACCAGAAGCTTTTATGTGTCTACATTCATTTTCGCGGATGAAAGCTGGTTAATGAACGGCTGGATGACGAGAAAGCGATCGCACCGACTCTGCGGCAGAATACCAACTTGGTGGAAACCAGTCGCAGAGCCGCAGCGGCAGTGCGACTGCGATTTTAATCGCACATTTACTGGAAATCGCACCGATTTCGGGCGAGAATCGCAGCATGTGAAACAGCCTTTACATGATACGCATATCTACTATGTACTTTTTTCCCGACTTTCATACGTTTCAGATATAAAATACGTCTGCGCTATGGAATCCAGAACTTCTAAAAATGCAAAATCAACATATTTCAGAGCAAAGTACAGCTTACTTTTGTAAGAGCAGGTCGAAATGCGTAGCAATACGCGTCCTGGGCGCCGCCATGCACATCGGAGCCGACGGAGTATCTGGAAAACCCCTGGCGGCGAAAATCCGAGACGACGAAACCGAAACCAAAAAATGTATCTGCTAAGATACGTTAAGCATTTCGCCTGAGTATTGCTTTGGGTTCCAAAAAACTATTATTATATTGAATGTATCCTCAAAGATAAACTGTGCCTTAAAGGGTTAAAAAAATAAAATAAAAACTAATGGAAAATTTTTGTGTCGCTAAAGTGGTGGGAATCGTCGGCGGCGTCTGTGTACAACAATGGGCAATCTGGCCCGGATGAAGAACCAAACGGTCATGGAAGGAAGCAGCTGAAGGAAGTCACGAAGAAGGTAAGGATATTTCTGTTTCTTTTTGTGTTTGCTGCATTGGAAATCAGGAATTTCGTAACGTTAGATCCGCTAAGACGTTTGTAGCTTCATCTTCAGTGAGCGATACGAGCCTGAATGTATTGATTTTCAGAAAAAAAAATTTCTGGCGGCTATCAGTTCGAAAGTCTTTGTTACCCAGCATAGCCAGCCGGCAAGCATATTGAGTTGTCATTTGGACACCTCTTTGGGTTGTCTTCACCACTTGTGGCATCGCTCTATATTAATCGCCGCCCGATCGGTATGTGTTTCGCTCGTCTTCGAGGGAGTGACACAACACAGCGAGAAGACAGCTAATCGGTTTACTGTACTTCCCAGTTTTCCGTCTTCGAGAGCTGGCACTCCGGACCCGCCGACCCTGGTTGTAGCCCGTCGTTCAGTGCTCTCAGTCGGCGTCCGTGTCCAGGCCTGCGGATCGTCCTTCCCACGCCAGCGCTGCGTAGGCTAGCTGTTCCGGGCTATTCACAGCCCGAGTCTCGCTGCGGAACCAGTCCGGGATCGTCATGGCCTAGGCCGGTATGGCCAGGGCTAGCCGTTTCCGCCGTTCGTGATCCGAACCTCGTTGGTGGAACGCTCTGGGGATCGCCACGGGCCAGACCAACCAGAACGGCTGCATCGTTCCTGCCCGGCCCAGCCTGGTGCAGCAACCTCTTCCTGTTTCCTCGCGCTCGCCCCCGGCTAGAATAAAAGGTGGGTAATTGGAACCAAACTCTGCATGCTAGAGAACAGTATGCACGTTGCAATGGCTGTAATGTGATATGCAAGCCTGGTGTAAAAAGGTGACAGGCAACAAAGTGTGTGTGAGAGAAGGATATTTATGCTTCGCATGATCTTTTTCTAAAGAAAAACTTGTGCATCCTGTTTTCTGCATGCCGTCACATTTGTTACCAGACTCAGCATTAAATTTGGTTGCCGAAACAAACAAATGTGCTACGAAAATCCACTATTTCAGAACTCGCAGGTTTAAAAGGTTTTGGTGGTGACCGCGTGTGTGCCGAACAGCTATGCCCACGTACAATTACGAGTGCCGAAACGGGCCAATGGGCCTCTCGCTTCTTGAAGGCCTGATCGCCTGATTCTCGACGGCACAGCAAAGCAACAATCGGCCTGATTGTTTCTACCGTATTTCCCTGTGTGGCTGTCTAAGTGACTCGTAAAACAACTTGTATGAATTTGTTATTTTGCCGAGTAGTCTGCAAAACGAGTTCGTCGGACCGCTTTACAAGCCTGCACATCTATTTTCGTTCACTTCAACAATTACTGTAGAATTCACTTACTTGGTGCGTCGCACTGCAGTAATCCACTTCCGTCGCCGTGTCGCTTCCCAAGATCTCGAAGGGAATCGGTATAGTTTGACGCTTGAATCACCTTCGTGACTGTGGCAGTCTTTCACGCAGCTGTAGCGACGTTTATTTCTTGGGGGAACTCTAGGAGTAGGCGAGATGTCACAGGAGCCCGGTGAGGTCATAGAGACATGAAGCCGGGACTTACTTTTAAGAAAAACAGTTCCCAAAAAGGCTCACGCCGATCCGAAATGCCACAATCACACGTGGTTTTTTAAATGCGCCCACCCGCAATCCCCGCGATCCTGGCCGTCCTGGCCCATCCAGTGTTTTATTTGGCAGCCGCTAGATGGCGCAACCTGTCGTGCCAAACTGCATTGCCGGTTACTGTTTCGGTGACTTTCAATGAGGGGAGGGGGTGGAGTGGAGTGGAGAGATTCGTATTATTGAGATTCTGCTGTGTTTGCCTGCCCCCCCTCCCCCCCCCCCCTCGCACACACACACACAGTGTCGTTGCCCAAGGCGCCTCTGACTGTATGTTGCAAAACCTAATGTGTTTTGATCTGTATAGAAGCAGAAATTAATTTACTGACAGTGTGACAGTGCTGGTGGGCCCGAATCTAATTATGTACATGCAGGACGACTTCGTTTCATGACTTCTTTATGCAGCATAGCACGAGACAGTCATTGCTTACTTGACATGCGAGTAGTTGCAACGACACGATTTGGTAAGGTTGGCAGTATTGCACGTGAATAAGAATACTATCTTAAAGGCGTGATTTCAAAAATTAGTCTTCATTTATTTAGTGCATAAAGCAGCCTGGCTGTTGCAACATCATAAGCAGCATACCACTTTAATGATAGTGACCACAGCACCCTCATGTCACCTCACTAAAAGTACCGCAAGGAAGAGCTGACACTACCTCCACAATTTTGCATCCTCGCAAATCGTAAAACAAGTGAAAGTGATTGGCTGATGGTGTGAAAACCAGCCAATCGCTTTCACTTGTTTTATGATGCATTACTAAAATCTCACCCTACTAGTAACTGCCCGAGTCTACATTTTGTTTGGGCATATGCATGCTTCCTTCAATTACTACAACAAAGACATGGGGTTGAATGATTTGACTAACATAGCTCCTTAGCATGGGGCTAGATTGATGTTGTGAAAGAATATTGTGCTTTATTTATACTGCATGCACGTCATTTGGGATTACATGGTGTGGCTCACGTCTTCTTTATTAAAGCTACAGTATGTCCTAAACGTATAAGCGAATCAAGATCTTGCTGTTACTCGTCTTTCAAACCTTCAATTTGCTCTCCTAGTTGCTGCTGTGGCTGATCCACCTGGTGAGGCTGTGGCCTTCTCTTGGCCACCTTTCTTTGCTGTCCGGGATCGTGAGGTACGTATCTGGGCCTACAGGGCACTTTGTCTATTGTTTCCACTCCATTGGCTCATTCTGGAGAACAGACTAATGGCACAAAAGACAAGGACACAAACGTTCAGGCACACAAAGAGACAAACACAGGTGCTGGCTTAAAGGTGGACTAAAGACGTTTCTGAGATCGTCTGTTCTTGGTGATAACTAGGATTCCGTGTTTTCGGAGATTATTTCTCGTCAAATTCGGAGGGTGTTTTTCGGAGCTTATTTTTTTCCGAAAATTCTGAGTTTATAGGAGTTTATTTTTGTTTGATTCCAAAATCTTTGAAATTCGGAGCTTAATTTCGCAGTGTTTCTTATGAAAAACAAAAAAATAATATCCGGGTGTATACGTATGCTAGATAAGGAAAAATAAAACGCGCTTATATCAAATAATATTTCTTCAGCTGGGTTTGGTGTTGGTGCCATTGCCATTGGCAATACTAATTTGTCCCACGGCAAAAGTTGCACACATCTGTGGCTTGGATAAACGCCGACACCTTTAAAATTAACTCGTGGAGGTAGTCGCTGGGAAGCACGTATTCATCCCATCCTATTCCATGCTACCCCGCGGCCACGCTAGGTGGAGTGGTAAAGGATGTAATTGGGAAGTTTCAACTGCCCCTCTTCCAATTTTATGCAATCTCTAGGATCCATATATAGTTTTAGCTGTTACAAAAACACAACCTCTCTTCCTCTTAAAACACAAATAGTATGGCCCAAACTGGAAACCAATACAGGGGCTTTTGTCGTGACCCGAATGCACAATGACATGTCGTTCTGAACCTTGACAAGATGATTGGTAAGACCCCTTTTTGCCAATGAACCGAGATTTGAAAGAAAACTGTGGTGCCATTTTCCCGGGACCATTGACCCTTTACGCTGATCGAACTTAATTATAAAATACCGTCTTTTCGGATTTTATCGGATAAATCCGAATTGACTAAAATTTTACCGGCGGGTGCTTTTCGGAGATTTTCGGATTTATCCGAAAACACAGAGCCCTAGTGATAACTCATTCGACGTGCTCTAAGGATCCTAAATATCCAAAAAATATGCTCGATCGATGCCTATTTTCCTACTAAAAATAGAAAAAATAGAAATAAAAGAAGATGGTTCATGTCCTGCCATAGGACGAGAAGGTGAACTATCTTCGAAAAAGTGTACATGCGGATGAGAGTAACAACAGTGCTATCTGACATCCGTGTCCCACAAATTACAGTTTAGCAGTAGCAATAATACCTATCCAGGGGTTAGTAAGCTAGCCCGCTTCGCTAGTATAGACTAGCGAAGAAGACAGAGGTGAGACATATTGATGCCTATTTCTGAACACAGAAAGGGAAGGTAGTGAGCTATGGTGATGGCCCACTCATTCATGTTTTATTTTTCATGTCTTGTCATGAAGTGGGGCCAAAGGTGTTTTTTTCACATCGCTCGGCTGCCCAAGAATGCACATATTTGTACAAAACATGGGCAATGCACAGCAGTATACTTCCTTTGTACTTTGCGATTTTGATTTTAAAAATTGTCGAATGGTTTTTAAAGGGTACATACAATATCGTATATATGTGAAAAGCACATGGAGCAATTTGTTTATCTCATCATTAGTATTTGATGTGTACAGCAATAATGGACCTCCGTTCTTAATGCATATTCCAAATCTGAAATTCCTTCTCCTAAAGGGGCGCTCGGGAGCTTTCTAAGATGGCCTATTTATGGCTGTAACACATTCTATGTGCTCTAAGCATCCCAAAAATTTAAATTTACATCATGTGCAGCATATTTCACTAATAAAAATCTGATAAAAGATAGTGAATCTCAGACGTACAGATGACGCCACCGAACCTGGCCGAATGTAGGCAAACAACAAACGGGGCTCATCAGGCAATCACAAGCAATGGCTTCACGTGCGGACAAGCAGCCGACAAGTCCTGGTCGTCTGCACGGGAAGCCCTCGCTTGCAATTGACTGACGAGTGTCTTTCGCTGTTCCACCCTATTCGCCTTGATTTGGTTCAACCACATTCGCTGTCTTTGATTGCATTTTTTAATAGCGAAATAAGCTGCACATGATTGTAAGTTTTGGACTTTTTGGATGCTTAGAGCACATAGGTTGAGTTAGGAACATAAATAGGCCATCCTGGAATACTAGGGAGTGCCCCTTTAATTTATTTCATTTTTTTATTTATATATGTACAATTCAGCATTTCAGTGAAACAAAGCAGGAACATGATTGCAGACGAAAGTGGAGAGCCCATTTGTGTTGCCTTTATTTCTCCACTTTTTGTGCGTTTGCTTGACAGTGTTACTCACTTCAGATTCATCTTGGACCTGGCATCAAATGCGAGAGGCAGCATTTACACACGCCGTGGAAAAGGCTGCCACCCCTGGCCGCTTTCTCGGAATGGTCAGCCGATCACTATGGGAGCCTGCGGAGCTCTTCGATAGGAGTGTGTCAGGGCAAGCCTGCAGGCGTCTCCTCTAGGAGGGTGCAGTGGGCAAGAAGCCCCTAACACACGAAAAAGTTGACGCTCTGACAGGTGGGTGTTTCTGATCAACCTGGAAGGGCACAGGATCTGTTCTGGCTGAGCTGTGCTTAGCTGTGCACATAATGTGTGTATAGTGTGAGTTATTATTTACAATGATTTGAGATATGGCTAAAATGCGGTTACATCAAACGAAAATTGCAGCATCTCCCGATAAATTGAACTGCCAAGAGCGCCGTTTAGCTCTGCAAGCTGGCTTTCCCCCAGCGGAGCATAACCCTTGGGGGAAAGCCAGCTTGCAGAGAAAGCTGACTTTTTTTCTCTTAAGCGACCAAGTCTACTGCCCAGAAGAAAACAAAAAAAAGGAAAATCTCTTCTGCGGAGGGAGATCGTTAGAGCCCTGCATATCCGCTGATAGCCACAGTAAACGGGCGGATGCGGATAAAAATTAGACACATTTTGGCGGATTGCGGATCGGGTGCTGATGTCAGGATGCCAGTCTGAGCCAAGAAGTGTCGACCCAAAATTACCGGCACAAAAAGACCGGGGAGGTGCAAAAAACGGTGTCGCCTCACCCGAATGTCCCAGCGTACAACCAGCCGCACGGAGCCGCTCGAAAGAGCAGTGCCCCCCGCTGCGAGCCGAAATGCCGTGCTCTCTCAATCGGACAGAATGGGTCCGGAGGTGCGCCAACACATCCTCACCGAACAACGAAGCACTGGCTCCGGAGTCCAGGAGAGCCTTAAACGTTCGGCCAGCGATCGTCAAGGCCAGGAACGGGGCGGGCGCACCGGACAGACCATCGGCCCGGTACGCCGACGGCGCTAGAGCAGAACCAGGTGCTCCAGCCTTCCGTCGAGCCGCCGGCCTCGTTAGCGGCGGCTTGGCCCGTTTCCCGATGCCTGTGGATTCGTGCAGTTTCGAGCCAAGTGACCAATGCGTTCACAGCGATAGCATCGAATTTCGGGAGCCAAAGGGTTCCGTCCGGCAGGTCTCGGGGAATTCCTCCTCTCGTTACCCCGCAGGGGGCACCTGTGGAAGCAGGTGTTTGGAGAGTGGCGTCTCCACGGACCCCGAGCTCCGCAGGGGGCGCCTGCACCTTAGGTGCTAGGTGCTTGGTGAGTAGCGCCACCACGGACCCCAGCCACATTGGCTACATTACGGACCCTGAGTAAAAAGTGGCTAAGACCCACCCACGTCTGGCTGTGCGTGGCGAGCCCGTGTCCGGGGAAAAGGGCATCCTGGTGGTTGAGCCGAACCCGGGGTAGGTTTGGACCCTTCGGGGCCCCCCGGGTGAGGCAACACACCACTTTGGCCCCCGCTTCTCGTAGACGGGTGTCCTGGCTTGGCCCGACCAGGATGATGCAGTCAGTCGCCATTTCTTCTACTATCCCCTCTCTTCTTTCTCTTTCCTCTTCTCTCGCCTTTTTCCATTTCAACTTCTTTGGCGGCAAGGGCTAACCTTGGGTGGCGACAGACCCCTTGTCTAGCACCACACTGGGTTATAGTGCCTGGGCAGCGCTGATAGTGTAATGTCGTCAGCCAAGCCATTCTTGTTATGGCGCATTACCTATCCCCGTGTTGGGCTCCGTGGTGGGTGGCGCACCCGGGGCACCGAATTTCCTTCCCATTTCTATGGGTTCCAAGCTAAACAAAAACTCTGATCGGGCTCTGAAAAGGGCCCGCACCGAAGGCAAACTTATGAAGAACCATACCACGGCGCCGGAAACTTTTCCAAAATTTTTAGTCATGCACTCAGACAACGAGGACAAACCGCTCGCAAAACTGTCCCCTTTCTAGTAGCGAAGACGTTGGAGATGGTAGTTGGAAAAAATTTCAAAGCAAAGAAGCTTTTCTCTGGTGACCTTCTTGTTGAAGTCCATACCGCAGAGCAGAGTACTGCACTACTTGCCCTCAACGAAATCCAAGACTATGCCGTTACTGTGACCATTCACCGCTCTCTCAACAGCACGCAGGGCGTCATCTCCGAGGATGACCTACTTGGAAGCCCGAACGAAGAGATCCTTGAAGGTCTTAAAGATCAGGGCGTCATCGCTGTACGACGCATCACTCTTCGTCGTGATGGCCAGGAAAGGGATACTAAACATATAGTTTTGACATTCAACTCGACAAGTCTCCCCACCGCAGTCAAGGCCGGCTACCTTAACTGCAAAGTGAGGCCCTACATCCCCAATCCAAGACGTTGCTTCCGCTGCCAACGTTTTGGCCATGGGTCAACCACGTGCAGAGGAAAAACGACATGTGCCAAATGTGCAAGCAACGATCACCCCACAGACAACTGTTCTAGTGACTCACACACTTGCGTGAATTGCCGAGGACCTCACCCGGCATACTCTCGTTCGTGCCCTAAATTCAAACAAGAAAAGGAAATAATAACTCTAAAGACAAAGGAAAACTTAACTTACCAAGAAGCACGTAAGCGTCTCTCCTTCCTGCAAGGAGGCACGTATGCTGGGGCGGCAGCCAGGGGGGCGGCTCTGCCAAAGACCTCTGTGGGTACACAATACTCTGCTCAGGATATTGTTGCCCCATTTCGCTCCCCTTTCACAAGACCAAGGGTGGATAACACACCCTTACAGACTCCCATGACGCAAACAACCGACACGTCGGTGCGTCTTGGTGGTCTTTCGCAACCCCGACAGCGTGCAGAGGAGGCACCTCGGGGCTCTCCATCCTCCTCTTCTCATCACTCTGGGAGCGCTGCCAGAACATCGGCCACTCCCAATGACAAGGTTCAGGAGAAGGTGAAAGCTAACAAGCCACCTTCATTTGGACGCTCCCAAAAGGTTGTGTTCAACCTCCCCGTACAACATGACAAACAACCTAGTACACCTCAATCAAATGCTCTGGATGCGCCCGAGTGTAATCGTGGTGCATCCTGCTCGCATCATGAACCCCCTGGTGTACAAGGAGGGAAGTCTGAATCCTGCACTGATCCTGCAGATCAGGCTACCCCTATGGAAGTTGACAAGCAACCAAAAAAGAAACAGAGCCCCCGCATAACAGGACCACCCTAGCATAATGCCAGTGAATATTGTGCAGTGGAACTGTAGAGGAGCACGCTCAAACATTGAAGATTTAAAGGATCTGATGCAGGCCCTAGACCCAGAGGTGACCTGTCTTCAGGAAACCTTCCTTTCTGAGTCGGCCTCGTTCAGATTTGGCAGATGCGCAGTATATCGCAAAGACCGTCCTCCAGATGTAAGAGGTGGAGGAGTGGCTCTCATTGTGCAGCCATCGTGTCCTTCAGAGCAGATTCCTTTAACCTCAAACTTGGAAGCAGTTGCTGCACGTATTTACATCGGTATCATGGTAACTGTATGCTCTCTTTATCTTCCACCTAATGAACAGATCACGCTGACGGACCTAGAACAGCTAGTAAGTGAACTCCCAAGCCCTTACCTGCTTCTTGGAGACTTCAATGCTCACAATAGACTGTGGGGAAGTCAATCAGATGACTCTAGAGGCAAAGTGGTAGAAATTTTTTTGCTCAAAAATTCAGTGAATCTTTTAAATGACAAGTCTCCTACGCATATTACCCTGAGCTTGCCTGTGAAATATTCTGCCATAGACTTATCTTTTTGTTCAGCTTCATCTTTTTACGAAATTGTCCTGGCGGGTTCACCAAAACCCATATAACAGTGATCACTTTCCCATTGTCATCCAACACTCGTGTGCGACTCCTTGTGTTCCAAAAAGAGTGCCCCGTTGGATCATTGAGAAGGCAGACTGGACGAAATACAGTGAACAGGCCCAGATTCCTGAGGATGGCTTCACTGCACTTCATATCGATGAGGCCACGTCCGCTTTGACAACTGTCATAATTGACGCAGCAATAGTTTCAATTCCAAAAACATCATCACGGTTTCCAAAATATCCAAAACCCTGGTGGTCTCCAGAATGTACAGAAGCCAAGAAGGATAAAAATAAGTATTGGGGGAAGTTCAAGAGGTATCCCACTTCTGAGTGGCTGATTGCCCTTAAAAGAAGCAAAGCTGAGCTCCGCCGCATAATCAGAAGACAGAAAAAGAACTCCTGGTGCAAGTACACCTCGGACGTCACCCAGGACACATCAATAAAAGAAATCTGGAACAAAGTCCGGAAGATGGAGGGCTTATATAATGACACCCGACTCTCTATTCTCAAAGATGGAACCATTCAAGTGTGTTCTCCCGTAGACCAGGCAAATCTTTTGGCACATACTTTCTCAGTAGTATCCAGCAAGTCTTCATATCAAAAACCTTTTCTAGCTTACTGCACGCAAGTAGAAAGAAAATCACTGCCAATAAAACTCAGTAGCAAGGAACCTTACAACAAACCTTTATCTTTCCGAGAGCTAGAGTTATCGACCCTGCATTGTCGGAATTCTGCAGTTGGCTTAGACAACATACACTATAAAATGATTGCTAACTTATCCCATGATTCCAAACTTGCTCTTCTGAAGTTCTACAACAGAATTTGGGAAACAGGCGTGTTCCCAAAATCCTGGAGGAAAGCAATCGTTATAGCCATTCCAAAGCCAGGCAAAGATCATACAAATCCTCAGAACTACAGACCAATAGCTCTCACCAGCTGCCTCTGCAAGGTGCTAGAACGCATGATAAATTCAAGGCTTGTTTTTTGCCTAGAGGCAAAAAACTTACTATCACGAGCTCAGTGTGGTTTCCGCAAAAACCGCTCCACCCTTGATCATCTTGTGTCTCTGGAGATGGAGGTTCGCTCGGCCTTTGTGAGGCGTGAACATCTGGTGGCAGTTTTCTTTGATCTTGCTAAGGCATATGATACAACATGGAGGCATGGTATTCTTAGTAACCTGGTGTCAATGGGTTTTAATGGTAACATGATGATGTTCATTAAGAACTTCTTAACAGATCGCACCTTTCAGGTGCGCCGGGGAGCTGTTCTTTCTGACGAGTTTATGCAGGAAACGGGCGTTCCCCAGGGGTGCATTTTAAGTGTTACATTATTCTTGGTTCAGATAAATTCACTCTCCCGTGAAATTTCCCGCCCCATCGAACACTCTTTATATGCCGATGACCTTAAAATTTCTATCAGGACTTCATCTCTGCGAGTTGCCGAGCGACAACTCCAGCTTTGCATAAACAAACTGGGCAAGTGGTGTTTTCGCAACGGATTTCAATTCTCGGCAGAAAAAAGTGCCATAGTACATTTTACGCGGAAACGTGGACTGTACCCCAGTCCCGAACTGTCACTAAATGGTACACAACTCACTTGTAAAAACTCTCAAAAATTTCTGGGACTCATTTTTGACCGGAAACTAACATTTGGAGAGCATATTGCCAGTCTTCGCAAAAACTGCCTAAAAAAACTAAATATTCTTAAGGTGCTTGCACACACATCTTGGGGAGGACACGTGGAGTCTCTTCTGCATATTTACCGGGCTACAGTGCGTTCGAAACTGGATTATGGTAGCTTTGTTTACGGATCGGCTAGACAAAGCACAATTCGACAGCTTGATCCTGTTCATCACCAGGCAATTCGTTTGTGCACAGGAGCTTTTCGGACATCACCAGTAGAGAGCCTATACATAACAGCCCATGAACAGCCCCTACATCTTAGGAGAGAATTGCTAGGTCTATTCTATGCGGGTAGAATTTCAATGTACAAGGACAATCCAGCCTACACTCATGTCCTAGCCCCATCTTTCACTGAGCTGTTTGCTCGACGCCCATCAGTGGCCCAACCATTCGGAATTCGTGTGCAGCAAGTTTTGTCAGACACTAGGGTTTCTATAAGCGAGGTTGCATCTTTCCGTCCACCACTCCCCCCTTGGTATGACCCAAGCATTTCTTGTGATCTGCGGTTAACTGAATTCCAAAAGCCATATACTGCACCTCTAGTGTACCAACAGTGTTTCTTAGAAATCCTTAAAGAGTTCAAGGACTACCGGGTATTTTACACTGATGGTTCCAAAACGGGTAATGCTGTTGGAGCAGCCTTTGTTTCTGGGACCACCAGAAATGCTTTCCAGTTGTCTCCAATAGCATCTGTCTTCACATCTGAATTGTATGCGATTGTTGCCTCGCTTAAGCACATCAGAAAGTTCCGGATCAAGAAATCTCTCATATGCTCCGACTCTTTAAGTGCACTAATGTCTATCTGTGCTATAGGGCCTAAGAAACACCCGTTTATTGCAGATATTCATACGCTGTTACGAGAAATCCGGTCAGTAGGTGGACATGTTCAGTTCCTCTGGGTTCCAGGGCATAGTGGCATCACTGGAAATGAGCTTGCTGACAAAACTGCCCGAGAGGGTCCGTTCGAAGACAGAACTCGCATGCCTTTGCCCTTAAGTGACATTCGCCGTGAGATGTCCAAGAGTGTTGCGACAAAATGGTTGCGGCAATGGAATAAATGTGAAGGTAACAAGCTTCATACTCTTTACCCTACTACAGATAAATTTCAGGACCATCGTCACCTCTCGCGTCATGACAGTGTATTGCTAACACGACTGCGCATTGGACATACACGCTTAACACACTCACATCTCTTAATGGGCAATGAATCTCCTACCTGCGAAACATGTGATTCAGACCTTACAGTAATGCATCTCTTTGTTTGCAGGAAGCTCGAACCTTTACTTAAACCACTTTTAGCACCACTAAGAAGATTTAACATTCCATTTCATCCATGTTTGGTTTTAGGTCCTGAACCTCAGATTCCGCTCAAAGACTTATTCACGTTCCTTCAAAAAAGTGGCCTCAAGTCACTTCTCTAATATACATGAATTTTTGGAGCCCTTTACACTCTATAGGCCTCATTACCCATTTATGCATAAGCTAAACACAGCACATTAGTTTTACCCATATGCACTAACATACTACGTATTAATTAGCTAAACAGGACCTTGGCGCTATTTGGCCCTCGTGTTGCCCTTGCGCCATAAAACATCAAATCATCATCATCATCCTCCTCTCGTTCGGAGCGAAAGGCTCGTTTCGAGGTCGCCTCTCCTCGCGTCTAGGACCCGCAACGCGGTCCTGACTGTGCGGGCCCGACTGCGATTTGCCAGCGGATCTTCGCAACCCGTAGGAGTAAGGATCAAGAGCCCGATCAGAAATCTCTTGTGCGTCTCGACCACGGGCGTCGGCATATGCCGTGGTGGCCTCGGCCCGGCGGGAATGGGAAGCGACAGTGTCACCATTCCACGCGCACCGCGGCTCAAGAAATGCCGTTGGTGGGGGTGGGGGCCGGCAGGCTCGAGCCGCAAGAATGTCACCTTGAATGCGGTGAGCCTCGAGTGCCAGGTCATCCAGTGAATGGAAACGGCTGCCTCGAAGGTAGGCGGAGAAAGTCGGGTGCGCCTGCCGAATGACATGCTCAACCCGTTCCGCATTAGGGGCCGAGGGGTCAGCGAGGAGGCACAGCTCCTGCATCGCCCTCACGTACTCCAGCAAGGATTCGTCTGGGTGCGGTGTACGCCGCTCCAACTCCCGTCTCATCCGCCTTTCGTAGTCAGCGGGGAGAAATTCCTGGCGAAACAGGGCCCGGAATTGATCGAGAGTCAGCGCGTTTTGTCCGCAAAGGCGGAACCATCGCGCAGCTTGGTCAGTCAGTGCGACAGGCAGGACTCGTCCAAGAACCTCTTGAACGACCATTCCCGTGGCCTGCTGGTAATGGAGCAGGTCCTTGAGAAAGTCGTTCGCGCTTATGGAGTCTCCGTAACCCTTGTACTTAGGAATTGGGACTCGCACAGGTGGTCGCAGTGCCCTGGGTGCCTGCAGTACATACTGCATCGCACCGGTCAAGCTTTCAATGACTCGCGCCGCTTTTTGTAGCAGCACATCATGAGAGCTCCCAGCACCAGCCCCAAGGGGAGCGGCGCTGGACACCGGCGGAGCCCGGGGGCCATCTCCAAACAGAGAAGCCTCCAGGCCGCTAACGGGCGACGCGCCAGCTCGGAAGGGAGCGGGGTCGCACGGAGCCGGTGGATGGACATTGTCTGCGGGCAACTCAATCAAGTCGCCGGCAGCATTGACTCCAATCGGGGTCATGCTTTGCGCGGGCCAGGGTGGGATATTTTCTTGCGGTAGAGGAACCGCTTCATGGCCATCGGGCAGCGCGCCGTCCCGAATGGGGGAGGCGCCGAAATGCACGGAACTCCGAGCGCCACCACAAAAGAGGGGCGCGCTCGGTCCAGCCGCCGGGTTGCCTCCTATCGGGAAGTGACCGGGCGGTCGCCGAACCTGATAACCGTCTCGGACAGGAGAAGTCGTCATGTGGCTGCCGGGCAGGGCGTTAGCTTGATCAGTAGCTACACCCAAATGCCGGTGATCTGCGCCGCCTCCGAGGGGAGTGGCATCGAAGGAGCCCACAACGCTGGCTCTAATAGGAGCGGCGTAGGGCTCTGGCCGCAACAGAGAGCCGTCTCGGAAAGGAGAAGCTCTCGTGGGCCCATCAGCCGAGGCGCGTCCTCCAATCAGAGGTGCACCTGGCTGGCTCGGCGACAACACGCGGCTTGCATAAGAGGCAGCCGTGTCACCGATGGGTACGAGGGGATCAGAGGTGAGCCCTCTCGTAGCCACAACTGCCAACGTGATCAGCGACCGGAAATTGGGCTGACTCGTCGACATGCCGTTAAACGGCAAACAACAGTGCAAGCCTAACGTTCAACGAATGCCACGATCGTGATAAAGGAAGCCGTGGCCCCACGTTAGGCGCCAGAATATGTGGGATGGTCACAGGTGGTGGTAACCGAAGGGTTCAGCGGCTGTCTCGAATCAGGAGACGCCAAGCCTACTCCCACACCCCGCAGCTTTCTCTCGAGAACACCGCTACGGGCGGGTCCGAACGTCAGCCGCGCAACTGATCGCTTCTCTAAAAAGGAGGAGCACGTACCGCAATAGGACTGGGTCCAACGGTGTTTATTGGAACACCAAAAGACACACTGTCCCAAAACCCCCGCGCCGACAAGGTAAGATGAAAGGCTCACCCTGTCGACACTGTCCCGAGAGCGAAGTCCATAGCGGGCAAAGGAAGTCCTTCGCAGCACGTCCGATCTCTATCGCATCCGCGAGAGGAGTCCCCCACTATCCCGAAGTCGGGCACGCGCGTCGACCTCCTCCCCCCGCGGGCGTCGTCCTCACCCAAATCAACTAGGTTCCCGGATGAGCGGGGGGACGGAAAAAGGTCCCCCCGGGAGAGAGTGAGAAGGAGAGCCCCCCAAGCCAGGCGGCTCTCCTACGCTTCACGAACAGGTTGGAACTCACGGCAGCCAGGACGAGCGTTCCGAACCACGGCCGTTACACAGGCCATCGGGGAAGGGCGACCAACGGTCTCCCCAACTGATACCACGTTGCTTAAGAAACATGTCGGGCGATGCAGTTGCTCGACGTTTAAATTATGCCGCCTAGCAAACGCTGTACCTTCAACCTTTTTCTGACATCTAGGACATGGTTTCCGAGGCAGCAAGGAATTCGAAACAGTAGCCTAACGCTGTGCCTTTGCGGTGCCGATCAATGTTGCGTCAGAAACAGATCGGAAACCGTTCACTACACAACGTTGCGATTTTCGCGTCTGTACTACACTGATACCACATTGCTTGGGAAATATGTCGCGCGCTGCAGTTGCGCAACATTTAAATTATGCCGCCTAGCAAACTTTGTACCTTCAACCTTTTTCCGACTTTTAGCACATGGTTTCCTAGGCAGCATGGAATTCAAAACAGAAGCCTAACGCTGTGCCTTTGTCGTGCCGATCTATGTTGCGTCAGAAACAGATGAGTGAGTTCACTACACAACGTTGCGATTTTCGCGTCTGTACTACATTGATACCACGTTGCTTAAGAAATATGTCGCGCTATGCAGTTGCGCAACATTTAAATTATGCCGTCTAGCAAAAGTTGTACTTTCAGCCTTTTCCCGACTTTTAATACACAGTTCCCCAGGCAGCATGGCGTTCGAAACAGTAGCGTAACGCTGCGTGTTTGTCGTGCCAATCACTGTTGTGTCAGAAACATATTGGGGACTGTTGCGCGAAATCTCCCAACACTCCTACAACATTCGGAACATTCTCGCAACATATCTACAACACATCAATGTTACTTGGGTCCCATCATTATTGAACAATCTAAGGAGCAACAACCTCACCATAGAAACACTAACACCTCGTGCCATCAAAAATATGTTTCTGCAGCTCACTTTTCTGTGTATTGTGCCTTATGATATCAGTGTTCTATTTCCCGGATACAAGTGTCTAAATTTTTTTTTCTTACTCGTTTTCTTGCTATATAATTATCGATTTTGCTTACATTTTCTTACAATTTGATTATCCGCCTCTGCCATGAAAACGGGGGTGGGGCCCAGTCAAGTCAAAATGTGTTGGCTTTTTGCCAATGCCTCTTTCGTCTGTACATATAGACGAAATAAACTGATTCTGATTCTGATTCTGATTCAGAAACAACATCCCCGTGGTGGATCTTAACCCCAGAGGATATATTTGTGAGTTATATAAGAATGGCCTATGCCAAGGCGACATAATAGGACCTCATAGAAGCGCTTCTTCAAAGAGAAGCTCTACCACAATCCAAGAATGGGCTTGGTGAAGAAAAGTTTATCGTTCGATTCTTCGTCCAATTCTGTTTGCCATCTCTAGAAAACTGATGCGCTCACAAGCGGTTTAATATCTAGGTCAGGTAAGGAGGCTGCCAACTGCCGAAGGTTCCTGGAGGAAGAAGAGCCTTTCATATTTCTTGTTACCCAATATACTTACGTGGCTTGGAACCCATCAAAATATAAAATGATGGCCGTTCTGCACTGCACGGTTAATCTTGGTACGCATAAGTTATACAAACATATTTATGGTGTCTTTGAAGGAACAAATACCAGTGATCACTCTTTCCAGGTCCACATATATAATCAACCTGACAGTATCTTCAGTCTAATATGGTCAACTGCTACAAACACTGCATACAATTCTGCTCTAAAAATACTGGCGATCGAATTAGGCACGTAGTTCTTGAAAAGTTCTCAGAATGCACGGCACATCGGTTGAAGGATTGAGCCGTAGCACCATCGGTATAAAACGGTAAATAACCACTATATTTTGTCAGCACCTTTTGAAATTATTTCTTGATAACTACCGTAAAAACACAGTACTTCTTATACTTCGTAAGTGACCAGTCACTCTAAACCGGCACCGGCAGTATCTCCTAGGGAGCAATACAGTCAACTGGTGGATCTAGGGACATTTTATCAGGAGAAATCTGGAGAGATGTATGTTAGTCCGCAAGGCGGAGGCTTAACAGCCGCGCAATGCTGGGCTTGTTTTCGAAAAGGCGAGAGAAGCTTGAACGTTTTATGAAATCATATCTTGAATGGCGGGATTAACTAATATTTGATGTGCATAAGTCATACTTAGATATTGCCGTCTTTTAACCAAACACACCTGGTTGGACTCTGCGTATAAACTCAGAATTGGGGATGTACAAAAAGCAACCCTGGCGTGTCGTAAACAAAGATGGTTCACTGGTTCTAAGATTTTCAGAGCCGATTCTCGCGCTGATCAATACACTATAGCACCATAGTCGAGACGGGATCGCACAAGGGAATTGTATAGGCGGAGAAGACATCTACCTGATCCCCAAGTCTTGTGTGCTAAGAAGTTTAAAGGCTTCATACTTTAAGAGCGTTTTTCCCATAGACATTTTAAGTGTGAAATAAAACTAAGCTTCGTGTCAAATATCATACCCCCAAATTTGTGTTAATTTTTAACAGGCAGACGCATAGCTTTTAGTTTCAGGTCTTGATTCAAAGGCAAGGCGCAAAACAAAACGTCAAACAACCCGTTCTATCTGGAGCAAACCTAAAATCATTTTTGTCTGCCCAACCGTGATTTCCCTACACACCCCATATGGGAAGTGTACACCCACCCCCCATTGTTTTTTTGAGGGCCCTCCCTTAATTCGCAACGACTCCTTTATTCTCAACGACCCCCCTCACCCCCCCTCACCCCCCCCCCCCCCAAAAAAAAAAAAAAAATAGACATCCCTTTTAATTTTTATTTCTGGGGAAACCCCTGCTGCCCAAGTACCAAGTTTGTTTAGGAATTACCAAGCTCGCGTTCACAGGTAAAACACTTATAAGAGAACCACGAGATCTGAAAATTGTCTCCGTAAAGTGAGTATGAGATAAAAAAAAGGAAAAATTCTGGCCGCGGAGTTTATCTTGACCACAAACAAGGTGACGCTTAGGACACCACCCTGAGCAAATCCGATTTCTTGAACGAATATGGATCTGACAAAGTAGAGCCAATGAAACCTGAAATGCCCTGTCTGTCAAAAAATATCCTATACATTTCAGCAGTCGGCACTGAATACCATAGCTCTAAAGGTCTTTAAGTATTCCAAATCTCCAAGTGGTATCGTATGTTTTTTCTAAGTCAAAGAAAACAGAGACTGAGTGTTATTTATGCACGAATGCTTCACAGATCATTGTTTCCTGGAGGACGCAGTGATTCACTGCAGAGCGCCCGCGACGGAAGCCGCGCTGGATATTTGCAAAGAGATTTTCTTTTCCTTAAATTTGCATTAACCCTCTGTTATTCAGTCTCTCGTATGTTTTCCTCAGGCCGCTACTGAGTGCAGTGGGTCAGTGATCTGAAGGAAGTGTAGTGTCTTTGTCGTGTTCCAGAAGTGGTATAGTGTGAGCCTTCTTCCATGGCTGAGGAAAGCATGCTTTTCCCAGAGCTATAAAAAAGGAGGAGGCTAGGGAGTGAGGGTTGTGACAACTTTAGAAGCATAGCATAGTGCAGTGTACCTGGCCCCGATGCAGACATCTTTATTTACATCGAGAGCTTGTTCTAGTTCGCACATTGTGACGGGCCCATTTTATGGCTTTGAGTTAACAACCCCCCCCCCCCCCCTTCCACCAAAAAAAAAAAGACGTAATAGAGCAGCTTGTGCGAAATTTTAACTGGTTAAATTTGGCACAAATATCAGAGCTACATAAACTAGGAAAATGCTGAGCAAGAAGATTAGCTGCATCTTTGACGCACCACAGTGGCACATTAAATACCTATATGATAAAAACCCGATAGTCACCTTTGAGTTTTCGTACACGACCCCAAACCCCTTTAGCCGTAACAAAGCTACATATAGGGTAAATATATTTTAACCAAGATTTTTATTTTTTTTTGCCGGGTTCCTTGTCCAGCGTGCTCGCGCTTTTCGTCTCTTAAATTCAATTTTGCCCTCCAGAATGGGGTATCTACGGAAAACATCCCACGCTCTATTTTGTCTTGTAAGGGTGGTTGAACAATCTTTGTTCCGCCATGGCTTGTGATTTTTTTTGGTAAATTGCCCGAAGTACGTGGCGTAAAGTGCGCAGCAGCATTGAGTACTTTGCTGAGCACCGTGTGTTGTAGCCTCATTCGGGGACAGAATGGCCAATGTGAAGTATCAATAGTAGCAGCTAGGCTGAAACCTTCAGTCCGCATTGTATAGTTTCCACCTAGACATACGATGTGATATGATGTGATATATTTATTTCATCTCAGCGAGAGCCGCGCGGCGCCACAGAAAGGAATTCGCACTAACCTTGAAGGCATGCGGTTTCACTTCTAAAGACGATAGAACGGTATATAATACAAATTAATCGTGGGAAGGATGACGATGACGATGGGATGATAAACAGTGTGAATACGAAAGTCGGGCCTAGCAGCAGTCTTGGCGACAGTGGTCTTCGCGGGGCGTCCTTAGGCTGCTGACTTCTAAAAGGCCTCACTCGAGCGTCTGGTGGGGGCTCCCTACTTGCCCAACACGCAGACGATCCGGCCGAATTTCCGAACACGCAGGGAGTGCTGCAGCCCCGTGGTGGAAGTCCGACAGTTGGCGCTGGTGTCGGCTGGGTGGCGGTCTTCGCGAAAGAGGGCCTTGATGTTTTTCAGCTTGCGGTCGTGCTTGTAACCGAGCAGCTCGAGCACCCTGTCGGTCGCAGACATTATGGGTGACAATGATCCTCTCGGCTCTCTGACGATAGAAACAAAAAACATCTTATGCCCAGCTGCCTTTCCCTTCTCTGATACGTTTCTGAATGACCAGCTGGCTTCCTCTTCTTCTTCTATACGTCTCTGAAGTGTTGGACATACATGTCGGAACTGTGAGGATCTCGATCACACTCTCTAAAAAAACTGGAAAGTGGTCACGGCCGAATGGACTCTCTAAAACCTTCCAAGTAAGGAAGCTATGATAGCAATAAAATGTATAAATCAATTCAGGTGAACGAGGTGTGCGCGGCCCAAAAATTTGGGGCTTTGTTAATTAAAAGACATGAAATTAAAGACAATAAAAACCGCTCACTAATTTTTCCGCGGAAATCAATTTGTCCAGTGTCCTACATGGTGTGCTGAGCATTAAAATCGTCTAAGATCAAATGGTTGTGAAAGTTGAGTAACAAACTTCTTGGAAGTCATGGATATGTAGGGTAGTGTAGGATAGAATGTACAGTGAAACAACAGTAATGAGACGGTCCGTAAGAACTGGTGCTGCCACAGCTTTGAGGGGCATATCAAGGGGGATGGGGGCACATGCCATTCCAGTCTGCACAAGAGTTGTAAGGCCACCGGATGAATGAGAATATGGGCGGTCTTTTCCAAGAAGTGACAGTTTCGTAAAAATTGTTCAGAGGATTAATGTCGAGAGTTGGGCTAATTGGTATTCGTTGATCATAATGTAAAAACAGCGCAACCAAACACGGACGAAGTAGAAGAAACACGCATACGGAACAAGCGCTGACTCGCAACTGAAACTTCATTACTTGAAAAAGAAAAAAAATAAGAAAAAAACACACACACCAGGAAGACCCCAAATCAGCACTCTCACTCAGACAAGCACGTGTTAGCCTCTTCCCCTATCAGCACCATCACATCACCGCAATGCCAAGTTTCACCCTCTCGCGCATGAATTCAAATTCTTTTTGTGAAAGCGTTATTGAGGCCTCACTCACACACCGATTCCCCAGAGTGACAATGTGAAAGGCCTCGAGCCCTTCTCTCGCCAATCTATCTTTTTTTCGTCCTAATACTGCAGTGTCAGGGAAGGACGGTTTAGACTTGCATACCTTGCAGTGCAACGAGAGGTGCCCTCCAACCGTGGCACTAAGGGAGTAGTTATGCTCTCTAAGCCGATCGTTTAAACATCGTCCTGTCTGCCCCACGTAACACTTATTAAACAACCCCCTCACAGCATCTCACGAACGGTTTCGCATGTTTCTTTCTGCACTCTCGGTTTGGGTATCCTTCCGCTTTTGCTTCAATCCTAGAGCAGACCTGCTTAAGTCTGAGGGGGGCTGAAAATACCACCGGTATGTTATGTCGGCTTCCGACTTTCTTTGGATATACGAGATCACTACAGGCCTCTTCTTTTCTACGCTGGGCTTATCCGCCTGGGATCCTCTAGTCCGCTTCAATAATGCACTTGCAACTTGCACTTGCACTTCAGTGGAAGTGAAATAGGTTCCCTTCAATGCTAGAGGTATTGGGCTTAGCTAATGAAGTAACAAATAAACATAATCTATATTGTGAAGGAGGCCCCGACAGTTTCACTGCATGAACCTAAAATGACACATCACATAGCTTAATAAATATATTCTTCAAACCGTGGGGTTTACAGCTGCAACTAAGTCAACAAATGCCAATTTACATTCGTTTAAGAGTGACATGAGGAGGTTGTTTTTCTTCTGATCCCCCTTTCCGGTGGTAGGTTTTGTACCTCCCTTGGAAGGTGGAGGTGATTCTGTGTAGTCGGTAGATAACTACATGGCCTCCTTTTCCCGCTGCGAAGTGGAAGGAAAGGACCTCTTTGCGCTCTGAGAGGGAGTGGCGTCAAGTAGAAGAGGCGATTGACTGAATCATCCTGGCCGGGCCAAAACAGGATCCCACTCTGCGAGAAGTGGGTCCCGAGGTGCTGTGTTGCCTCACCCGGGTGCCCCCAAGAATCCAACAATTCCCGGGCTGGGCTCAACCACCTGGAGGCCCTCTTCCCCGGACACAGAAAAGCGACGCACAGCCAGACGTGGCCGAGTGAATCCGTATGGCTTGGAGTACGTGGTGACACCACTCACCAAACACCTGCAAGTGTAGGTGACCCTGAGGGGAGACCGTGAGATCTATCGATACAATTACATACAGTAGTGTCCACTCTCAGACACTGCTGCATTTAAAACAAAAAAAAGTTCCTGAATGACATCGGGTTACTGCGTTGGCCTAAGAATTGACTCTTTCTGATCTTTCTGACCTTTATGAATTTAATACATTTATCGGGGTAATTATCTATATGGAAAACAGTGTTATGCTCTTTTTAGAACAGACAAGTAGGAACACAAAGAGTAATTATATGAAAAAAAAAAATATTTGGTCGTCTTTTGTTTGAAAACAATGATTTTACGGTTATCTGTACATTTTTAACAGAGTGGTCAAACTCACGAGCGAAAAATAAATGTACTATCGTGGACACTATTAGCTATAACACGGCAGCGGCGGCCGTCCCGTACCCCCAGCGCCACATAGCAGGCGCCGTCCGAAACCCCGAGCATGCGCCGTGAGGCGGACTCGCTCTTCCCGCCTGCGAGCACACCCTCGCTTTGTCGTCTACTAGGTACAGAGCAGACGACGCCGCAGCGCTCGCCAATTTTCGCTGAACACGCTTCAGCGAACCGCCGCGTAAGAGGTGCCCACGGTTGATTCCCTGACTCCGCTGGCTAAGGATAATCATCGCCACTAA
>JABSTQ010004373.1:0-132205 GCA_013358835.2 Ixodes persulcatus
TGACGAGACTCGGCTAAGGGGGTGGAGGGGAGGTTGTTAGGTGTCGACGCCCAGCCTTGTCTCTCGGGGAGCATGGTAATCTCGCTGGCGTCCAACCTTTCTCACGAACAACGCCCGAACCACTCAGTCGGGAAAACTTAACAGGTTTATTTCATAGCGAAATATGTGACCGAAGACGACCGTCTCTCGAACGGTCGGGATTTTTGTGGACACGCGAGGGAGAGGAGGATTCCGTGGGCGGTGCTTTTCCTGAAGCGACCGAGGGCAGTCGGACCAGCGGAGCTCTTCCCCAAGGGGAGCTTAACGTTTGGGAAAGGCGAGACGACGATTATCCCCCACTCTGGAATCCTACGAAGGGGGTGGGAAACAGTTCCAAGGTCTTCGAATTGGCTGATGAACGATCCCTGGATTGTTCCCCCGCAGACAGCCGGCGCCGTTTAATCCCCCCTCCCACCACCGTGGCAGAGAAGAATCGGGAAAGCTCGGAACACACACTGTCGCGTTCCGCCGCCTCGGCGCCAGCCGCAGGTAGAAGTCCGAAGGGTTGACACGTGACGTGAGGGAGGGGAGTCCTTGAGCAGCGCTTCCCCGGAAGCGACTGACGCCAGCCAGACTGGCAACGCCCCGAGCGTTCGGCTAAGCCTGGGCTAATCCTTCCCCCAAAGTGGTCCTAACGACTAGGAAAATACTTCGGTAAGCTTCCCACGCACTCACACACACATGGAGATGGGACGGGTCATAACAAGGTGTTGTTGAGATGGCGATAGCGAGGCGCGCATACCAAAACTCAACTGGTTTATTTTTGCTTCCCGTCTTGGGCGACGGGCGTTCCCCTCTCCTTGGCTACGTTCTCCCGAAGCGGGAGGGTGGGAAGAACCGGTCTATCGGGAGCGCAGCAAGGTCACGAGGCAGGGCGAATTCTCTCGAGCGGTGAGCAACGTGGGTCACCACAGTGTACACGCGTGCGTGTGTGGGCTCTGAGTCATGCGCCGCCGGGCCTGAGCGAAGGTACCTCGGGAATGCCAGCGCTCACGTTTCACAAGTCAGGAACGGTCGGTCAGGCTACCTTGAAGGGGAGTCAGTCGGGTAGCTTAGAGCGCCGAGAACAGTGCAGCTTCAAGATCCGCGAGGGAAACCAAACGTGGACTTCTTTACTGTGTTGCACCATTCATCCCTTCTCCGTCGCGGATCGCTGTTTTTCAGTGACGATTGACTTGGAGCACGTGGTGACGCGCACGTTCGAGCTTAGTGGCGGCGCTTTCGACCTGTCGTAGAAAGTGCTGTTGACCTCCAGAGACAAAGTGAGCCTAAGGCGGATGAAGTAACCGGGAGTCGAGTTCTGCAGCCTGTTAAGAATGGAACCTTCGGCGACCTTCTTCCGAGTTTCAACGCTGCGGAAACGAGTCACGATCTGTTCAGGACAGTCGCCCGTCTGTTGGAGCCTGCCCGAAACGAGTCACGATCTGTTCAGGACTGTCGCCCACCTGTCGAAGCCTGTCGAAGCCTGTCCAAAACGAGTCTCAACGCGTCCGTGACGTCCACGGGACGTGTGTGTGTGTGCGTGTGGGTTCGTGCGCTCCGGAAGGGGAGAGAGGCATGGCCTAACTGCGGAGAACCATGGCTACGACGCACTTCTGGCTACGACGCGGCGGACTTTTCTGCAACGCACTTGGCGGTTGCACCTGCTGCCCTGGCGGAGAGTGAGGGAGAAAACGGACCCTATATAAGGCGGAGCGTGAGGCTGCTCCGTGGTTCTCTCGGATTTGACGACTGTATCGCTACCATGTAATTAAACCGTTCGTTACGTTACCAATTCTCCCACCTCCACTGGACCCCTGGGTTCTTCACTTCGGGGAATGGTCGTCGTCACGAGCCAGGAAGCCTCCGGACGTGCGGCTTAAACCCCGCCTCGAACAAGCCGCTACAATGGTGAGTTGCACTTTAGTCCGTAAAATGACGTTGCTCTTTTGACAAATTATAACGAGGCATTTTCTGCACTTCGCTCGCGTATGAGGTGGTTGGTAGCCGTGACGCATGCCGAAAAAGTAATTGACATAGATAGTAAGGAAAAGAAAAGCTAAATGGAACGTGTGAATTGTTCGTTTCTTTGCCACCATCCGCAGCGACATAAAAAAAAAACATCGCGCTGCAGACATTAATTGTTTCCTCCTCTTTCTATGCATAAAAATTAGTCATAGACTGTGTGCGGCGTTTCTTTCGGTCGATGGATAATCAAAATATTTATGCGAAATTTGCTCACTAAATCTTTTTGTGGGGTGGAAGGACACTGATGGCTTAAGAACTCCCAGCCAACCAGCGTTTGGGACTTGGTATGTTATATTGAGCTAATTTTTGTAATAATTTTTCCTTTGTATTTGTGTACGCAGCCTTTACTACTTTCACCTTCCATTTACACTTCGGCTTGAGACGCATAAGATCGCACAGCTGATATTGGTAATTAGTGCTGAATCAGTCACTCGTGGTATTTATAAATTACGTCACTTATGAATGGGTTCTATCTGTTTAGTAAAACAAGTGTTTTTTTACATAGAGTGAAGATGGTCCACCAAAGTCATCCAAGCGGAAAAGTACCACTCAGCATAACGTCTTCCAAGCTGTGCCCAAAAAGATTGTCACTGAGGCAGACATTGCAAGCAACGACTCGAAGCTCACTTTGAAGTCTGATGGCGTGGACGAACAACTCACGATTGAGGCTCTCCCGTCGCCCATGGTCGAGAATTCTGACGGAACTACCCCACTAGCCCCGGCCGTCCACACACTTCGGAATCCAGCAGCTGACTTTGGTTTGCAATATGACATTGGCAACTTCGTTGGGGCGAGGCCAGACGACCACACCGTGGTTGGCTTACTCGAATGCCATTGGATGCCACCGCAAGGTTACTCCTTCCCTTTCTCCGAACACAACAAGGGACAAACAGTCGAACGGAGGTACGTCAGAAGTGACCACCTACTGAAATATCCTTGGCTGGTTGTCTCGGATGCCAAGGCAGGTTTGTTCTGCAAATTTTGTCCTCTTTTTGCCACCGGGCACATTGGGGGGAAACACAAGACAGTTGCCCTTCAGGCTCTTGTAACGGAGCCTTTGAAAAAATTCGCGAAGCTTCTGGGGAAAGATGGAGCTTTGGAAACCCATTCCAAAGCTAGATATCACATCGAAGCAGTGGAAGCGGGCAAGGCTTTTCTGAAAACTTGTCGCGACCCAGCAAGGGTCGTGGCAAACCAGATCGATACACAGCGAATGCGGCAGGTGTCTGAAAACCGCGCGCGGCTTCTCTCGATTGTCGACAACGTTGTGTTCCTGGCCCGGCAGAATATTGCCTTCCGTGGACATCGGGATGACGGCCCAGTGGTCACTGGAAAGAACGGCAATGACAGTTCGGAGAATGGAGGAAACTTCAAGGAGTTGCTGCGCTTCAGAGTGAAATGTGGTGACCATGCCCTCGAAAAACATCTCTCCACAGCCACAGGAAGGAAGATGTTCACAAGCAAAACAACTCAAAATGCCCTTATTGAATGTTGTGGAGACGAAGTTCTGTCCGTGATCTTGGCACGAGTTCGACAGAGCAAATATTATGGCATTATGTTCGACGAGACAACCGACGTGGCTCACAAGTCTCAGCTATCTCTTGTTTTGAGGTATGAACATGATTTAAAGATCAGAGAAGATTTTGTGGGTTTCTTAGATCCTCGAGAACTCAAGCCTCAAGATTCAAATCAGAATCAGAATTCGTCCATGTCGGACAGCGGGTCCGACGAGGAAGAGCAAGACGAAGACGACGCACTGGAGCCAACACTGACTGGTACCAAGCTCGGAAAAATCGTGCTAAGTCTACTGAGGTCATTGTCTCTCGACCCCAAAGGCTGTGTAGGCATTGCAACAGACGGATGCTCAGTAATGACCTCCGAGCTCTGCGGTGCCATTCAGGAAATTCAAAAAGTAGCCGTGCATGCAGTTCGATGCCCCTGCTTCAACCACAGCTTGAACCTTTCTATATCCAAAACATCAACTGTGCAAAGTGTCCGAAACACCACCGGGACAATGCGGGAAGTCATTGCGTTTTTTACGGCCTCGCCCAAGCGTAACGCCGTTTTGAAACTCCAGCTTGGCAAACAGCTGACCAAGTTATGCGCCACACGTTGGGTCGAACGTCACGACGCTGTTTTGCAGTTTAGAGAGAGCCTGGGAAGCATCGCAAAGGCGTTGGAAACGGTTTCGCAGTGGCGAGAACCAAGCTCGGCTGCCAAGGCGAGATCACTGCTTACATCAATCCTGGATGCCGAATTTGTAATCGCAACCCTAGCTCTCTACGATGTACTCTCAGTCACGCTTCCCCTAAGTCGGTTGCTCCAAAAGCCGGATCTGGAAATGAACAGTGCCTCGGACATCGTGAAAGACACAATCGTCGTCCTGAGCGAAAAGCGGAACCCATTAAACGTCGAGAAGACTTTCAAAGAAATTTTCGCGCATGCAGAAGAAATTGCCGAGAATATGGGAGCCCAACTAGATGTGCCTCGTCTAGTCCAACGACAAATGAACTGCGCAAAATTGCCTCCACAGACAGCCGAGTCATACTTCCGCGCACATGTATACATTCCTCTTGTGGAATCTGTCGTAGAAGATCTTAAGCAGCGTTTTCCGGAAGAGGTGCTGGAAGTGTACAGCCTCAACACACTTTTGCCTCGCCATGTGAATGAGAAGGGAGCTCCAGGAAAGCTCAGTATCCTGGCAGCAAAATACGGCGTGCTCCTCGGAATGGGAGATGTAGCTTTGCAGACCATCATCAGAGCCGAATTTTCACTGTGGGCGGCGAAATGGAGACGCGAACAAGAGAAGGGGCCTCTTCCATCGACAGCTGTGGAGACACTTCAAGAGTCGGAGCCAGAGCTCTACCCCAACATCAGGACTCTGCTGCGCGTTCTCGCCACACTGCCAGTTAGTGTTGCGATGGCTGAGTGGTCCTTTTCCACCCTTCGTCGAATTAAAACTTGGATTCGATCGCGGTGTGGCGAAAAGCGACTCAACGGTCTTGCCCTCCTCCACGTCCACCGAGATGTGAACGTCGACCAAGAGAAGGTGGCAGACCGCTACGCGCAGGGAGCACGACGAAGGAAGGCGATGTTCGTGCTCTGAAGAACCTTTAAGTTGATAACTTGTGTAAATAATTATGTCTGTATTCTGTCCTCCCCAATTGTAGGGTTTTTTTTTTTTCTTGATCTCATCAGATAAACATGAATCTGTTTAATAAATAATTTAAATGTTGCTCCACGCAATTCGCCTAGGCACTGCGCTGAAGACCATTTGAGCTCGCATTTTTGTTTTCTATTGATTTCACGGATCCACAAGACCATAAAGAATCGAACAGTTATTTTTGTTTGGCTGTTTCCCGTAAAATACCAAGTCATTAAGAGTAAAGTCGCTGAGAAATCCCACCCACTGTTTTTTTATTAGAGTTTAATTACTCCAACTAAATGCTCACTTTTCTCAAGAACTGTGCATTTTCGAGAGTGAGTCAATAAAATAACAATGAAAATAAGAAGGTATTTTGATCACGTTCTTCCAGGAATTAGAAATTCTCCATATTATTCGGCCGTCTTACATTTGTCTTGATAACAAATCCTTTCTTCTCCGGTCTTTGTGGTGTTTTTTTTTTTTTTGTCTAAATTGATGTATTTTGTGTGATCGAGTCCCTGCACAAACTCTTTCACGCCGCGTGCCTCAATTGCCTGTGTTGCTTAAATGGGGAAAGTCACTGTTTAGACATAGAATATAGAACCATGCACACGTATGTCTCTCTCTATCCCTATTTTTTTTTTACCACTTATAGTGCAAATCTTTGAACCACTGAAGCAACAAGTGTGGGTTAATATAAAAGAACAAGAAACTAATACAAATTTGGTGGGAATATTTAGGCTGTAACAAACTTTAAAACACGATTAATAGTTGCCTTTTGTAGATGCCGCAAAAATCGCTAGCCCGCACAATTAAAAAAAAAAAAAAAATCACCACCGCCCCCCCCCCCCCCCCCAAACCTTAGCCATAAATCCGCCCCTGCCTACGCCGCCGCCGCCAAGAGAGCCTCCCGTCACAGCACACTACCAGCCAGCTCCCAGACGTGAGGCACCGGCGCCGCAGTATGCTCCACGCCCAGAGCAGCGTGGTACGAGGAAGACCGACATTTGGAGGACGGCCGATCGACGCCCCATGTGCTACCACTGTGGTGAAGCGGACCACATCTACCGACGATGCCCCTACGGCCAGCTGGGCCTACGAGGGTTTGCGCCCAACGACCCTCGACCACATCTTGGAGATTGACCTCGGGACATCGAGGACTACCTCCGCCGCTCTTCATCTCCTGAGTCGTCTCCCCGCCGGGTATTCCGTTCACCATCTCCTCGATGCTCGCCATCGCCCTTCCGCCGGTCTCGCCGAGACAGTCTGTCACCCATCGCTTCCCGTCGGGAAAACTAGGCGCGGCAATGCCGGGAGGTGGCGTTGCCGATGACGAACGATGCCAAGATCCTCCAAGATCGTCGGAGCTCTCCCACTCAAACGCCGCAACGCCCCGAAACGACGTTTCTGTAACAGTGTCGAATAACCTCAACGTTATCATCGACGGCCACGACGTGACGGCACTCGTCGACACCGGAGCAGACTACTCCGTTTTGAGTGGGAGGCTCTCCCGCCGCCTTCGAAAAGCCATGACGCCGTGGGATGGACCTCAAATACGAACCGCTGGAGGACACCTCATTACACCAGTCGGGAGATGCACTGCTCGCGTCGAGATCCACGGTGAGACGTGCCCTGTGAAGTTCGTCGTTCTACAAGACTGTTCCAGAGACGTCATTCTCGGCATGGACTTCCTCTGTGCATACGGCGCCGTCATCGACCTTGGTGAGAACAGATTGACGCTGCGCAAGCCTGTTCTGCCTTCAGAGAAACCCCAAACACCGTCAGCCGCCGTCCGAGTCGCTGCCGACCACGTGAACTTGCCGCCGCGATCAAGTGTTGTCGTACCCGTCGTGACCGATGCAGCTACCCGCGGCGAAGTTGTTCTGGAAGGCAACCTCCAGTTGCTTCTAGGAAGAGGAATAGGCGTCGCACGAGGAGTAGCTGAACTTCAGGATGGCCGCACTGTGGTCCTCGTGACGAACTTCCGGAATGAAACGCAACACCTCACAAAAGGTGCAGCCGTTGGCCACGTCGAGGAACTCCAAAACTCCGCCGAAATCGCCGCCATTACTGACGAATCCTCGCCACCTCAGCAAGACGGTACGTCGCCAGCGCAGCTCGACATCGATCCTAAGCTTCCGGACCCGAAACGACGGCAGCTGATTAACCTCCTCGCCGAATACCGTGACTGCTTTGCGACGTCGTCGAAGGTGCGCCAAACAGCCGTTGCGAAGCACCGCATCATTACCGAGGACGACACGCGCCCTGTGCATCGATCACCGTACAGAGTCTCCGTTAAGGAAAGGGAGGTGATCCAGGAGCAAGTTCAAGAGATGCTGAACGACGACATAATCCAGCCATCAAGCAGTCCGTGGGCTTCTCCAGTCGTACTGGTTAAGAAGAAGGACGGAACGCTTAGGTTCTGCGTGGACTACCGAAAGCTGAACGCGGTGACGAAGAAAGACGTCTATCCCCTCCCCCGCATCGACGACACTTTAGACCGGCTGCGCCACTCCCGATACTTTTCATCGATGGACCTGAAGAGCGGCTACTGGCAGATCGAGGTCGACGAACGGGACCGAGAAAAGACAGCCTTCGTCACGCCGGATGGACTGTGCGAGTTCAAGGTGATGCCCTTCGGACTGTGCACGGCGCCAGCAACTTTCCAGCGTGTAATGGACACCGTACTGGCAGGACTGAAGTGGCAGAGTTGTCTCGTCTACCTCGACGACGTCATAGTGTTTTCCGTTGACTTCGACGAGCACTTGCGACGACTCCGAGCTGTTCTCCAAGCCATACGGACCGCCGGACTCACCCTGAAGCCGTCAAAGTGTCGGTTCGCCTATGACGAACTGAAGTTCCTAGGTCACGTGGTTAGTAACGAAGGCGTTCGCCCCAACCCAGAGAAGACTCGCGCCGTCGCAGCATTTCCAGCGCCGAGAGACGAGAAGGCCGTGCGAAGGTTCCTTGGACTATGCGCCTACTATCGGCGCTTCGTTTGGGATTTCGCAAGGATTTCCGCCCCGCTAACAAACCTCACAAAGGACGCCGAGAAGTTCGAATGGACCGAAGAGCAGCAGCAGGCATTCGACGAGCTGAAGCGACGACTGCAGACTCCTCCTGTTCTTGGACATTTCGATCAGGATGCGGAAACCGAAATTCACACGGACGCAAGTAACGCTGGACTTGGCGCGGTACTGGTTCAAGAGCAAGAAGGTACCGAGCGAGTTATCGCCTACTCAAGTCGGACCCTGTCCAAGGCGGAGAAAAATTACTCCACGACTGAGAAAGAATGCCTTGCGGTCGTCTGGGCAATCACGAAGTTTCGTGTACGGGAGCCCGTTGCGTGTAGTCACCGACCATCACTCGCTCTGCTGGCTTGCGAACCTCAAGGACCCGTCAGGACGCCTCGCTCGATGGAGTCTCCGACTACAGGAGTTCAACATGACTGTGGTCTACAAGTCAGGCCGCAAGCACAGCGACGCCGACTGCCTGTCCAGAGCCCCCGTCGAAACGCCTTCCGGCAGCAGCGACGACGATGACGACGAGTGCTTCCTAGGTGCAGTGAATACCGACGACATGGCACGACGTCAAAAAGACGATCCTGAGTTGCGCGCTCTAATCGAGCACCTCGAAGGACGAGGGGGGACTGTCCCCCGTGTCTTCTCGAGAGCCCGGCCGACCTTCGTCCTCCGACAAGGTGTGCTTTACAAGGAGAACTTCGGAGACAACAGCTCGCCATGGCTGCTGGTAATCCCTACCGACCTTAGAGCGGAGATCTTATAACAAGCCTGCCACGACGACCCGACGTCCGGACACCTTGGTTACAGCCGTACGCTGGCCCGAATTCGTGAAAGGTATTACTGGCCCAAGCTGCCGAAGACCGTTCACCTCTACACACGATCGTGCCACGAGTGCCAGCGACGCAAGAAACCGCCGACGAAGCCGGCAGGTCTCCTGCAGCAGGTTGCTCCCCGACCGCACCGTTTCAGCAGATCGGAATGGATCTACTTGGTCCTTTCCCACCATCGACGCAAGGAAACCGATGGATTATCGTCGCTACAGATTATCTCACACGGTACGCCGAAACGAAAGCCCTTCCTTCAGGGACTGCTGTGGAAGTCGCCAAGGTTTTTATCGAGTCCATCGTCCTCCGGCACGGCGCTCCCGAAGTCCTGATCTCAGACCGTGGATCATCATTCATGGCCCAACTGACGCAAGAAGTCCTTCGTCTCAGCCACACCAGCCATCGTCGCACCACGGCGTATCACCCACAGACCAACGGGCCGACGGAGAGACTCAACAAGACCATCGCCGACATGATCTCCATGTACGTCGACGTGGAGCACAAGACATGGGACGAGGTATTGTCGTACGTCACATTTGCCTACAACACGGCCGTGCAAGAGACCACCGGAGTGACACCGTTTCAACTGGTTCATGGTCGCAAAGTAACGACGATGCTGGACGCAATGTTACCCCACGAACCGGCTGTCAACGGAAGCGACGAAGCCCAGGTGGTTTCTCAACGGGCAGAAGAAGTCCTTCAGCTCGCCAGACTTCATATTCAAGCCCAACAACGTGTCGACACTGGCCGCTACAACCTTCGCCGTCGGGACGTCCACTTCCAGCCCGGAGACAGGGTGTGGGTGTGGACACCGATCCGCCGCCGTGGTCTCAGCGAGAAACTCCTGAAGCGCTACTTTGGACCTTACAAAGTGCTTCGCCGACTCGGGGATCTAAACTACGAGGTGATGCCCGACGGAACAAGAACATCATCACGCCGCCCACCACGACCTGAAGTCGTCCACGTCGGGCGCCTGAAGCCGTACTACGCTCGATAGGACTGTGGACCTTATGTGTTCCAAATGACTCTTTAGTTTACCGACCTTTTTATTTGCTTTGTTTTGTTTTGTGTTGCATCGGGGCAATGCACGTTTTATAGGGGGGAGTAATGCCGCGAGCGCAGCTGATGAAGCAGGCAGCGCGCTCGTGGTTATCGCGCGTGCTTTCCACGCAGAAGACCAGGGTTCTATTCCTGGCCGCGGGGACGCATCTTTGTTGACTCTAATGTAATGTTCTGGTAAATTCGAGAACCGTGTTGCTGATTTGAGGTTAGAATGTTCTACACGCCGAACCTTCTTCGCCGATTGTTCCAGAAGCCACGCGTGTACAAAAGGGGCTCCGCGTGGCCAGCCGGAGTCAGTTTCGCCCCAGCGTTCGACTCTGCTCTTTCGCCAACTTCGACGCCCGCGACGCTCTACTGTTATGTTTTGTTTCCTTCTTTATTTTGGGCACAAGTACGCCCGATTAAACGTTTAGTTTACTCCGTTATTTGCCGCCTCATCACTTGTCATTCGTGACAATACTCAGATAATGTACTTCAAGTACAAGTATTCTAAACGGGGGACACCACCTTAATGAATTTTTTGAGAAAAAAAGACTTCCAATTTTTATGTGTGGTTCCACAACTAATAGTGTTATACTCCCTAGAATACTCCCCGGTATGATCATACCCTCGTTGGAAAGAGCATTTCTTCGCAGTTTCAGTACATTATATATCTTTGTTTGAGAGTAAACTCTATTCGGGCAAGTACACAATAGAAGTCCAGCTTTCACGTAGAAGCTTCTATGCATATGGCCAAGAATCGAAAAGCACGCCCTGATTGAACACAAAACTGACTAAAACCAGCATTTGTTTATAGAAAGTCACGTGGGTTTGTCTGCTTTGTATTTCGATGATGCTTGCCCCGCCCATTCTGCTGATGTTGGTTCGTGTATTTGAAAGTACTTATTATTTATTGAAAGTATTATTATTATTATTTATTGAAAGTATTATTATTATTATTTATTGAAAGTATTATTATTATTATTTATTGAAAGTATTTTTATGATTGAAAGTACTTATTAATTATTATAGTTCGTGTATTGCAAGCCATACCCAATTCCTTACTCGTTTCACAATCAATGTCCTAATGCTGACAACAAAATGACAATCGAAGAAAGCGTTTTAAGCTCGGACTCACTCAGCAAAGCCATGCAGGAGATTGGGTGTAAGCAGAAGGCCCAACCTATGTTCTTGGTGCCTTTCAGTTGCCACCACTATATCAGTAAAATCAAATGTAGTGGTGTGGAAACTTCGAACAGTTTTTTTCTCAGTTTCACTTTTTTGCAGCAACTTTCGTTTTAGGAAATCTATCATTTCAATGAATCGTTGAATGTATTCTTCGCTGTGGATGTTTCTGAACTGAACTTTAATGAGAAATGCGGCTAGATATTGATTTTTCTATTTAAATGAAGTTCTTATTGCCAAAAAATAGAGTCTTGATGAGGAGAATATTCCCCTATGCGGAATGCTTTTCAAATTGACATTTTGCATAGAAAAAACAGGGATTTTAAGGCAAAAAATAGATAGCCGCACCCGCCATATGGCTTAGAAATGCTCAATATTCTGCAGCAATTTTATACGATAGATTTCCTTGCCAAGTGAGGCGACATGCATCAATAACTGTGTACCTCCCCCTGTAGGTTATCGGAAAATTGTCCTACGGAGATGAAATGTCATACGGTGCATTTAGGCAACGAGATGAATAGACCCTCCAAAGTTGATCAATATTGAGCGACTGACACTGATTACTGAGGTTGCGGGATGAGTGCATCCGCGAAAGGCCAATGCATTTCCAAGTATGGCGGATATGTTGTTGTTTCCGAAAGAATCTACAGAAGTGAGAAACGCTATATGCGTGAAAGGCTGTAAATGCGAAAGCGCACGAGCGGCACTTGTAAATCTATTATATATCCGGGGCTCCGTTTACTCTTTCATGCGCAAACTATTTTTGATTCCGAGCCTCCCGACTTCCTTTACCACGCACGACTTTTCTGATTGAGAGGAGTTGAAAACGTTCATGCACATGAAACAAATGTCGAACACCAGTACTCCGTGGCGATATTTCTGGACCGCTCTAACTTTCAACGCAATTTTCTCACTTTAGTCTATCACACACATTCCAGTAGTGTAGCAGGGAGGGCTGTGGCAAGATGGTTATTAGCCAAGGGCCTCTATATTTCTTAATCCGGCCCTAATAAAGAGTTCAATAACCTGATAAAAAAAACTTGTGTTTTAATTATTTGGAAGACATTAAACATGTCATCCCGGGAGTGAAGGATCTGCAGTTTTATCAATTTTCGGGATACAGAATTGTTTTGTCACGTGACCAGGGAGGGGGAGGGAGAGAGAGGGATGGGGAAGGAGGGGTGGGATGTCTATTTCCCTGCTAAATTTAGCGGGGAAACTGAATTGTTGTATAGGTCACGACGTCGATTTCGCTTGCTAAATTTAGCGGGCAAACTGGAGTGGTGTTTAGGTCATGTCAATTTCCCCGCTATATTTAGCGGGGAAACTGAATTAACGTACAGGTCACGTGACGTCAATTTTTCCACTTAGTGTTAAGGTTACGTGACGTTAAGTCACGTGACGTCCATTTCCCCGCTAAATTTAGCGGAAGATGCACGGACAGAAGGACAACATTTTGGGATTGGGGGAGGGGGTAGCATTAAAAAGCCTTTTATGCTTTAAATAAGGTTGACTCACTGGCGAGGGCGACGAACGACTTGAAAAAAAAAGACAAATAACATCGAGCTGAGGCAGGAAAGGGACGCAAGAATCAAAGAACTAGAATTTGCGACTGAAAACGCCGAGCAGTATTATCGAGGTGAGAACGTTGAAAATCATGGAATACGCCTGCAAGATCACGAGGACATATCAGCAAGAGTAAAACAGTCTAGCAACAAAACTGAACCTATCTGAGCCGCAGCCCGATAAGATAGTTAATGCACAGACTGAAAACGAGGGACGGTCAGATCATCGTGCACTTCAATGACAGGTCAGAACTAGAGCGGTGGTTCAGCAAACGGACCGCTCTAAAGAACGAACATTGTCAACACAGAACGTGTTCATGAGATGGATTTTATGCGAAAAGCGTTACGCTCGAGTGTGACAAAAAAGTGTTACACACAGACCAGGCAACACAAAGCACACACAGCCAGAAAATTAATAAGAATTCAGATAATGGGTAATTAGTCATGATTAATCAAATGTACTCATAGTTAAGCGCAATCAAACGTAACAAGCGAGATTTACCAAGCGGCTCAGCTGGCATCGAACCCCGGCCGCGTGCGAGCCGCAGCCCTACGCCTCGGTTTTCTAACCATGTGCCCGTTCCGAACACAGGCCGACTTCACACAAGATGCAATGGTTCGTCAGCACGGTTCTATTTGTGCCCGTTCCGAACACAGGCCGACTTCACACAAGATGCAATGGTTCGTCAGCACGGTTTTATTTGTGTTTAGTTTGGGGTGCCGAGAAAGGCCAGGGCCTGCAGGGGGAGAGAGCCAGAAAATTAAATTTTGGTGTTTTACGTGGCAAACGAACGAAATGCACCAGCACGCCCCAGAGAAGTTCTGAGGATTACTTTCGACCATCGAGGATTTTTAAACGTGCAACCGAAATCTCGTTTACATGGCGCCTTCTTCAATATAAGCTTCCGTCAGATTGCGGGCACCTTGGCCGGGATTGGAACCCGCCACCTGAGGATCCGTAGGGCGGCGAAGCGGCGTTTTCCCTTGTTCCCACTAGGGGTGTCGCGAACTTTTGTCGAACCGGATTTTTAGGTCGAACTTTCGGGGTTCGACTGGGTCGAACCGGAAAAGACGAGGAAGAAGTAGCGAGCACAGTAAGTCAACAAACGGCTAGCCCGATCATTTTCACTTAATTTCAGTACTACTGCCTAATTAGCTATAATATTAACATAAACGAGTAGCGGAATACATAGCGATTCCAGCGAGCCCAATCATTTAATCAAAAAATTAGTTTAACTGAATTATTCAGACGCTTTTAATTTTCGAATCAGGCGGACCATTTTCCCAATCCCGTAGCCCATTTGATAATAGAACAGATGCTAAAACAGTTAACCGGTAATACATCTCGAGCCTAGATAACGTAAATTAATTAAGAAGAACAATAGTTCTTATTAACAATCCAAAAAAACCATAAAACAGAGGATTTCAGGCAAAGAGCCCATAAGACTTCGTCTTCCTCTTTACTAAGAGCGGGACGAATCTATCACAGCGCAACAACGGTAATTTAACTTGGAACAAAGACAGATCAACCAGAAAAGAAAAAATGAGTGAATCAGCATCCACCTCCGCTGAAAATGACCCTAATGAGACACCAAGCGTACCATCCGTCTTGGACTCCACGCCGGGACTGAGTCCCGTCGTGGCGGCTGCTCTGAAACACTATGCAGCTATCAAAAACTCTGCGATCACCCTAATGAAAAAACATGCGAAAAATCTAACACAAGAAGCCTGGACTGACCTAAACAAAAATATCAATGAATTTGGAGACGCCCTGACACTACTCTCGATGGAAGTCGCGCATCTGCAGGGCCAGGTCAACCAGATGCAGACACAGCTGCATCTGGCACGGCGCATGCCAGCCTCTTATGCGTCGGTGGTAGCCAACGCGGTAGAGGAGGCATGTCCGGCAGTCGTCCCTGAAGCGGGGACGGCTGCAGGCCAGCGCCCTGCAGAGTCTGGCCCTGAGCGAGAACCAAGTGAAGTCCTCTTGATTTTCGGTAAAGGCCCAGAAGTCAACCCACTGCAGGCCTTAACTTCCAACTTCAACCCGGTCAAACTAAACATCCAAAATGTCTCCATCAAAAAAATCACAAACGGCATCTGCGTCCAGGCCACCAACAAAGACGGCCTGGAACGATTAAAAACAGCAATCGAAACCAACGAAAGAAGCCACGACATCCTCACTCCTAAATTCCCGGTGAGATTTCGACCTCAGTACCGAGTGACTGGTGTTGATCCTTCAGTCACCCGGGAAAATGCCCTTCAGAAACTGAAAGAACAAAATGCTCTGGAATTCACAGAAGAACAAATAACCATCAGATCCGTATTTCCTGATCGGTACAGTGGAACGCCGACATTCACATTCGAAGTAGATGCCGCAATATCTAAAATTTTAAAAGAGAAAAAATACGTAACCCTCGGCTGGACAAGGTGCCCCATCAACGAATACTTCCATGTAATTCGTTGTTCAAAATGCTGCCAGTACGGCCACACACGCCGCTTCTGTCAAGGCGACGGAGCGGTGTGTGGCCGATGTGGGACGTCACACGAGGGACGATGTAGCCGCGAAAAAAAATGCTCTGCATGTACGAAAACTAATGAAAGAATAGGTACCTCATACTCAACTAATCACTCATTTTATGACAATATTTGCCCACTGTATAAACAACAAATAGAAAGAAGGAAGCTCCGTACAACATACTAAATTATTCACGACATTCTCTTCTTCTTTGATCGAAAATGGCATCGAACATTAAAATTTTACAAATAAATTTAGCACATTCTAGGGCAGCTGCAGACAACCTTTCTAGGGTTATATGCGATCTCCAACCCGATATATTACTAATTCAGGAACCTTATTACACCAAAAATAATAAAATAGTAGGATGCTCAATTAATTATACCATTTTTGCTGCAAACTCACAGTCACTTTGTGCAATTGTAATTAGAAATAAAGAATACGTGCCATTTCCGATTAGAGTCGAGAGGAATAAGGTTATAGTGAAAATACAAAATAAAAATACAAACATAACATTAGTTTCTGCATATTGTTCCCCATCAAGTAATTTTCCATATTATTTAATTGGACTTAACGACTGCTTACAAAATATTATACATGACAACCTAATTATAGGCGGAGATTTAAATGCCAAGAGTAGTGTTTGGGGAAAAGATATTACAGATGAAAGGGGAGAAAAATTAATCGAATTTTTTCTGCAAAACAATCTGCTAATTATCAACAATAGTGATTCAATACCCACTTTTGAAACTATAAATGGTAGAAGCTGGGTTGATGTAACTTTAACTTCAATAAATTTATTTTCAGAGATAGTATTTTGGAAAGTGCTAGCAACAGAGTCCCTTAGTGATCATAGATATATTTTCTATTCCTTCTTTCATACGCCAAAAACACCGATTAAAAGACTCACGAAAAAAGGAGAATTAGACTTAATAAATATAATTAAAAATGAGCGATGGTTTGAACAAACAGCCCTTACAAATATTACGTCATCTTTTCAATTACAGATAATTCTTGGTATCTTTTATAATAAAATTAATGATTATAGAAAGAAATGTAAGCGTACTGTTAAACCCTCCCATAAACCACACCCTTGGTGGTCACAAGAATTAGATTTCCAAAGAAAAAAGGTAAGAGCACTACGACGACGATACCAACGTTGTAAAAATCCAGAATTACGACAAACTTTTAAACGCGCTTATTATAATTTTTTGCAAGAATACAAAATAGAAATAACTAATGCAAAAGAGAAGTCCTTTCAAAATTTCTGCACTAATAACACTAAACAAAACGTATTTGGTTTACCATATAAAATAGCTTTTGAAAAACGTAAACCACCTTTAATAATACCCCCTATAATAAAAGCAGATGGAACATTGACAATAGACATAAATGAATCCTTAACAGAAATAATTACATGCTTATTTCAAAAAGATAATCCGGCAATTGATACACCAGAACACGCTCAAATTAGATCATTAATTTCAATAGACCTTGACCAAAATGATGACATGGAATTTAATAAAGAAGAAGTAGAATAAATAATTAAGAAATTGAAACCTAAAAGTACTCCAGGACTAGATAATATAACTACAAATTTAATTAAACATATATACGATGCACATCCACTTTTCATCTTAAATATTTTCAACAGTGCTTTAAAATATGGTTATTTTCCCTAAGAATGAAAAAACGCTAGATTAATTCATTTAAATAAACCAGATAAACCTACAAATCATCCCCGATCATACAGACCCATATGCTTAAATTCTATTTTTGGAAAAAATTTAGAACGCCTTTTAAACTCCCGTCTGTACTATTTCCTCTATAATAACAATCTATTTCACCCACAACAATTCGGATTCACACACGCTAAAGCTGCCGAAAATGCCCTTTATAAACTAAAAAGTAAATTATTAGAAAATAGATATAACGATAAACATTCAGTATTAATCTCACTCGACTTTCAAGGAACTTTTGATTCTCTCAGGTATCCAATTGTTTTAAAATATCTTAAAGAACACAACTGTCCAGCCAACCTCTATAACTTATTAAAATCTTTCTTTCAAAATAGATCTATAACATATATATCTCCTGCAGGCGAAATAAATTACCCCATAGATTTAGGATGCCCTCAAGATTCACCTTTAAGCCCGTTACTATGGAATATATTAATATCAGATTTGTTAAACATAAATTTACCACCATCGACACATTTACAAGCATATGCCGACGACACAATACTAATAATATCTGGATCAACTCGACGTGAAATTGAAAACACTGCAAACACATGCTTAACAAAAATATTTAATTGGACCATACAACATCGACTCACACTAAATTGTTCTAAATGTCATTGCATCTTATTTGTTTCAGGGCGACGTCTCACACAAGGAAGACCACCAACGATAAGATTAAACAACAATAGCCTAAAATTTCTTCCAACAATTAGAATACTAGGAATAATATTTGATACCAATCTTTCATTTATACCACATACAGAATACCTCAAAGAAAAAGTGCTAAAACATACTTTAAATTTAACAAAGTTTGCTAAAATAAACTGGGGTATTAACCAAAAACAACAGAGGGAATTATATTTAAGATGTATTGAGAGGTATTCTGTATATGGAGCTAGCACGTGGTGGACCAACATTAATAATTCTCATCTCCTAAGAAAAGTAATATCTATTCAACGCATCCCTCTTTTAAGTATCTCCCGAGCTTATCATACATCAAGTAATCTTAGTCTCCCTATCCTTTGTAACGTCTTTCTACTTCATCTCACCTTAGATAAAGAAAGTAAACAATTCCTTTTATTTCAAGAAAATAAACCTATTATTTGTAATAATGTCACATTTAACGCTGTAAATACTGATTATAACTTCGATAACTGGTCTCTTCATCCATCGTGCAACCATAAAATAGAATTTAAAGAAAACATAACAATCCCCAGTAGCTATCATATATACACAGACGGATCCTTATCACCAGGTAAAGTCGGAGCAGCATTTATGGTCATATTACCCTCAGGAGAAATAGAACAGATAGCACAATTTAAACTTCCGGAATACTCAACCATCTATGATGCAGAAAAAACAGCATTTCAACAAGCATTAAAATATATAATAAGCAACAAAACGTATCCCACAGAAATCACCATATACACAGACAGCAGGTCTTTACTTCAAAATTTAAATAACATGGAAACAAAAACAAAATATATATATGAAACAAAACAACTTATCATACAGATACAAAAGAAGCATAAAATAAATTTTGTCTACGTTAAAGCACATGCTGGAAATGACGGAAATGAATTGGCCGATCATTATGCTAAACTCGCTTATTTAAATGGAAACCTTATTACATGCCCTTTTTCAAAACAATATGTCAAAAAACAAATTTACAAGGAAACAAAACAAGAATGGGACAACCAATGGAAACAACTGGGAAGAGAAAAAGAATTATTTACATGGATTTCTTCAGTACACAATATTCCTGACACATTTCCGCCATCCAACCTTCTAATACAAATTATAACAGGCCATGGAAGATTTCCATTCTATTTTTTTCGTTTCAACATAACAAATAACACCAATTGTTTCTGTGGTATGCCGGCACCAAGTTTTGAACATTATTTTACTGCTTGTGCATGGACGTTATCAACTTAAATACAGATATTTCAATAGTTCCACTAAATCCGCAATGCTGTTAAACCCTCAAGCAACTAATATTCTGGAAAACATGATGAGATTCATTCAAGACGAAGTACCCCAACAATGAAGATTCAACGTTTGCACTCCTAACAACCAAAAGCAGAAATTATGGCACCGATAGATAGAGGATGGCAAAACAGGTTGGTGGCGTGCCCTCCCACAACACCAGGGAGGGTAGGGGGTTACCTGGTGATGCCATCCCAGACCAGGAACCGCCCGGTTTGCAGATTAACATCTCGCAGACTCGCACCAAAAACCTCTTCAATTTTCAAATTCCAATGCATTAGATAGGATAGATTGGCTTCTGCTTCAACGAATTGGTTCATACCAAACACCACTTTCAACTGGCAAACCTTATACTCCACAGATAAGACATCTCGTACTCCTACAACCTCCGGAAACTATGTTAAACAGAATTGCCGATTAAGAAAATTAAAACTAAATATACAAAACAAAAACAAAAAACAACGTATGGAAAACAAACAACTAGGAATTATGTCAACATAAAAATGTGTTAAATATAACTAATCATACAAAAGGTAAATAAAAAAAATAGAATGGAAGGGAAAAAAATAAATCAAAAACATTCTTACCCAGATGAGAAAAAAAAACTCATAAGGTTTATAACCTAAATAAAACCTTGTAAATATGTATATATGTAAATATATATGTAAATCTAAAGTAAATTCCAAATTAAAAACCATATATGCTGTGCAAAAAGTAATTCAAGTTCATTAAACAAGTGCTTTAACGAATATTTTTTTATAAATACAACAACTTTCATTATAATGTAGAAGATAACTTAAAAAACTTTTCATTTGATAACCTCATATTTTCATGTATGATAAAGAACCACAACTAGAACCTAACAACCTAATTACAAACCAAAAGATTAAAAAACTTAAGAGATATATACATTATAATTATGCGATTGCGCAATCGCCACGTACACCATATAAATCGTTCTTCCAATAAAGCTTTCAACCTCAAACACCGTCAGAACTGTATCTCCATCTCATTCTCTTTCTCTTCCACTAAGCACACATATAGATACTTTCCCTACTCACATATATAGAACTTTCAATTCATATTTTTGTTCATAACTCAAATCCTTTTACACTTGGGAAGCTGAATTTAAAATGTAAGATAAGAAACCATAATTGGACCCTGTCACCCTAATTAAAGCAAAAACGTTTAATGAATTTAAGAAATACAAGCAAAACAATTCGGCGATTGCGCAATACACAGAAACACCATCTAAATCATACTTCTTCAACAACTTTCCATTTCACACCATCAAAATTGTATTTTTACATCGTCCTTTTTCTCTTTCTTTATACACCTATTTAGATTCTTTCTCTACATATATATTTGAACTTTAGATTTGTATTCCAATTATTTAATCACATCCATTTACTCTTAACTTCCTTCAGTGCAATCCTTCATTACACCATCTAAATTATTTTGCCGAATATTTGCCGCTCATGGTTCATTTTCCTGTATTCAGATCACACCATCAAAACAGTCCCTCGTATAAAGAATTCGAACACTCTACACAGCACCGCCAAAACCGTTTCTCTTATTCGCACCATAATATATCCCCTTCAGACATGGCATACACATTTGTGTACGCGACTTTGCGAATTTATTTACACTTTAAATGTGGGCTTGCATCGCTGGAGACACGCTGTACACGATCGTGTACACCTTATGGAGTGGGCTGGTGGCGCCATCTGCCGTTGCTGCTTTGAACTACAACGAATAACACCGTTGCAAGATGGACGCCTCCACGTTCCACGGCGACGCGGGTGAGTGGCTCTGAAAAACAGATCTCTGCTTAATTGCATGTTTTCTGAGGAGACTTGCTGCATGCCTAAGCATTCCTAAGGTGCTAATAAACGTAACACAGAAGTTTGAAACGTTAGGATGCAGTAATTGCTTCTCTAACTGATTAGTGAATTTCGCGTACACATGTGTGTACGGGAGGCACTCACTTGATCGAATGACATTTTAGCGAACGCCCACGTTTCACCGAATGACACTTTAGCGAATAGTCGGACGCCGCGAAGCGGCGTTTTCGGGTGGGCCAAATGGGTTCACATTTTTGTAATGAGCCGACACAGACGGTCGGCGCGAAGCGGCGTAAGCGCAGCGCGCCGGATGGGTTAACGCGCACCCCCGTTATTCGCTAAAACGTCAATTCGCTCAAATGTCGCTGTTCGCTAAAATGTCATTCGCTCATGTGATATGGACCCTGTGTGTACAGCGTGCCGCAATGGCCACATTGTGCAAAAATGTGCTTCGACGGAAACATTAGGGCTATAGTGCCGTTAGCATTCTTGCAAGGAGCTTTTCATTGGAAATTTATACATTCTAGTGACAATGTGTCGTTTCCTTCCAATTCAGACATCCGAAATCATGCGAGAAATCGCAGGAGGGTCGACAATGCCACAGCACAGAGGTTGCTAATGCAAATTGCCGATGGAAATGCATCTGATGTCGGCCTCTCTGATGACGAGGAGGGAGAGCCTCAACCTCATCGATCTGTGAGTACATGGGCTTTAAATACTTGGATGACATTGTTAACTGCTTAGCTAAGTTAAAGAGAATGCATTTTGTCATTTAGGTTAACCCTCAGGACAACGAGGCAGGACCTTCGGGGCTGCAACAGCCGGCTCCTGCTCCAGAGGAAAACGACGAAGCGGAGGAAGCTCGCAATCGAAAGGTGCGGACTGTTTGGACAAGCCGCGATTTCGAGCCCCCTGACACCACATTTGACGACATCCACATGACTTTAGAGGAGGTGGCCGAGCCATGGGAGTACTTTCAAAGGTATTTTCCGGACTCCCTGTTCGAAGAGTTTGCGCGGTGCACAAATATTTATGAATTGCAGACCTCGGGAACAAATCTCGGAACCACTCCGGAGGAAATTAAAACATTCTTCGGGATGATGATGATCATGGGGACGCTCAAGTTTCCCCGCATACGTATGTACTGGCAGCCGGCAACGCAGATCCCCAGCGTATCGGAGGCGATGGGGGTCAACAGATTTTTCAAGCTCCGGTCAGCTTTGCATGTCACGGAGACATCTTCGCCCCGGGCTCCAACTGATAAGTTTTGGAAGGTGCGCCCAGTGCTGGATGCTGTCAGACAGAGGTGTCTGGAACTTGCTCCATCCGAGAACAACAGCATCGATGAACAGATGATCCCTTTCACGGGTAGAGTTGCGGCCAAGCAATTTCTGCGAAACAAGCCTAACCCTGAAGGTGCCAAAGTGTTTGTCCGCTGCAGCTCAGATGGTGTTGCTAACGACTTCGAGTTGTACCAGGTAAAAGGAACGGGGACATCGCTTGAACACAAGCATCTCGGGCTTGGTGGCTCAATTGTGATGAGGCTAGTGGAACACTTGCCAAAGTTCAAGAACTTTAAGTGTTTCTTTGACAACTACTTTACATCGGTTTCACTACTCCGAGAACTCAAGGCCGTCGGTATCTGGGCCGTTGGTACTATCCGGGCGAACAGGCTGCAGGGATGTGCACTTAAAAGTGAAAAGAAATGAGGCGAGAAGGACGAGGGAGCCTGGATGCAAAAGTCGCGAGAGAGGGCGATGTAACCATCGTGAAATGGCATGACAATGGAATTGTGAACGTTGCTTCAACATTCGTGGGTATAGGTGAGGCTACAACCGTAAGGCGATGGAGTGAATCCACAAAAGAACACGTGGAAATAACATGCCCAGCGTTGATAAAAGAGTACAATGCCTTCATGGGTGGAGTGGACAAGATGGACTTCCTGCTCTCCTTGTACCCCCTCAATTCCAGGACCAAGAAATGGACGGTACGGGTGATCTCTCACTTCGCTTCATTTGCTCTTGTGAACAGTTGGCAAGAGTACCTCCAAGATGCGCACGAGAACCACATCCAACCTAGAAAGGTACTCGACATGCTGGGCTTCCAGAACAATGTTGGACTGGCACTGATCCTGTGCAACAAGCCCAGCTCCAAGAAACGTGGCCGCCCAAGCCTCGACCAAGCAGCCGACCCTCCAAAAAAAGTGCACAATGCGGAACCACGGCCCGTGAACGCAGTCCGCTATGATGGGTTGAACCACTGGCCAGCGCACGCAACACAGAAGTTTGCCCAGCGCTGCAAGCTCGAAGGCTGCACCTCAAGGACCCGAATCCGCTGCCGAAAATGCAACATCTTTCTCTGTCTCTCTGCCACCAATGACTGCTTTTATGCCTTCCATCACAAGTAAATTTGTGTTTCCATCTGGTTTGGTAAACAAAAAGTCTTCAAATAAACATCATATTTTATGAATTAAAGAAAAACGCCGTTGTTGATTCATCAATCGTCACTCCAGTTCATTTGTAGTGACTGAGACATCGTGTACACAAACGTGTACATGACAAAAATAAAAAACGACATGATAGAAAAAAAATATAGTGTGTTTAGTGTGACCTGTAGGTACCCTTTATGTAAAAAATGCATGATATACAATTTTCTTACGATTATTTTAAAATCGTGTCCTAAGGGGTATAAGCTCATTTTCCTGCCTTGAAACAGTCAATCAAAAATCAGATCAATGTACACACATCACAAACAGCTTATACCCCTGTTACACGGGAACACTTAACTGCGGTTACGCTAAGCCACAGTTAGTGCACAATACTTGCGGAGGACATTCTGCGGTTATGCAGTCAAAGCTATGGGCGAACGTGCGCTTGAGCACCTTGAGCACCCATCAAAGCAGTGCACGCGCGCCCTTCACTACTTCTAAAATAGCTCTCCGAGAGTATAGTGCGGTATCAGTGGTGCCGCGTAACAGCAGTTAAGCTGAGTTAACCGCGGTTAAGTGTGCCCGTGTAACAGGGGTATTAGTGAACAGGGGCGGATTTAGAGGGGGGGTCCGGATGTCCTGACCCCCCTCTTGATTTCTGCATGTGTAAAATTTAGGGCGTGAAACGAGCGAGAGGGGAAGGGGGTTCCTAAACAAATGGTACGCTGACCAACACCTGACCCCCCCCCCCCCTCAGGAAGTTCCTGCATCCGCCCCTGTTAGTGAGGGCTATGTTTTTGGGCCCGGCGGTCCGGAGATTCCGGTCGCTGGGCCCAAAATATGGCCTTCAAGAAAAATCATAAATAGACCGATCTCACCGGCCAGTTTGACTACGCTGCCGCAATGCATCGAGGGAGCTTTAGTCTTTCTGCACGTGCGACAGCCTCGCTGGAGCTCTGCGCGTGTGGAGCATGCTGCATGAGGCGGCACGAGCCGTCTTGTGCACTGCTGCCTGCCTCCTGCGAACTAAAGTTATGGCGGCGTCACGCATGCGCCCAACGCTTGGTGAGATCGGTCTATTCAATCATTTCCAAATTCCCATTTTTGAAATTCTTTATTCGACCAAATAGACCCTTTCCAAAAGTCAGAGTCACCTCGTGGCAGTCCAAACAGCCCCAATATTGCCGCTCTAATGGCGGTGATAGAAGATCGTGCTCGGCTAAATCAAGCACCCTCGATTTCGTGAGTTGAAGGTGACGTAAGGGGACCAACACCTTTTCCCCTTTCTGCTCTATGCTTTCGAAGACCTTCGCATTTTCTGGTGTGGAGAAGCTGTGCAGTGTCGCCATTAAAGCGTCGGGTTTTGGATCTGCACAGGGTGGGTAGACTGACTTTCGGGAAGGGTCTATTATGTCTTCGATTCGCTTTCATCCTGACCATTCCTAATATCTGTAAGAGAACAATGCAAATGTATAAATGAACATGTATATTAATGTATATATATATATACGTAGATTTATTAGCTTATTTTGCTTATTTCTTTTTTTTTTTGCAGTTTTACAATAAACCACAAGTTAAAGAAAACACACCGCAAGAAAGAAGAAAAAAAGACACAAGAAACAAGATAACTACTGAAACAAGAACTATAAATATCTCAAATAATAGGAAAGGAAAGAAAATTTAAGAAATACACTTAAAAAAAAAAGAATAAATAGAAGACCCCGCGATTTTTACAGGCTCATTCTATTGCGTGGTTTCGCTTCTCCCCCTTTTTCTCCCAATTGGCATTTATATACAAAAAAAAAAAAGCGATTTAGCTTTTTTTTTTTTTCCAATTGGCTTAAACCTGTTATACCTCGAGTGGCACAGGTTGGAGAGAACTTTATTTTTCAGTTTTGTTTCTACTCTCCACTTAGAATTCTGGGTCGAACCGGTTCGACGAACCTTCGAACTTTTCACCAGATTCGACCGGTTCGACTTTGTGGACAGTTTGGCCAGACCATGATACAAGCATGTCTATACTTCGTTTCACCCTATGTGCGAGCTAAGGCAAAGCTGGAAGCGCGAGCACGAAAGCTCCGTGCCTTCAGGCTTTGCTCGAGCGCGCGAGCTGGGCAGAAACGCAAAAAGCGCTGGTCTCGCGCTTCTAGCTTTGACTTCGCTCGCAGATAAAGTGAAACGAAGTATAGGTTTGGAGCATTGTTTTTTATGCAAAGGGTTATTTTATTTTATGAACAATCGCAATTAAAGAAAACCAATTCCAATCACTGAAAGAGTTAATGACTTAATTTTTCTGTACTGTATTAACTGAAATAACTAATCAGCGCTGCCCTTAGTTCATCCTTTAGCCATCAGCATCCAATCCGAAGCCAACTGGCCAGCCTTTCGTGCATGCGCACACGAGTCGAACCTCAATACAAGGTTCGTCGAACTTTCCACTAAAGGTTCGAAAAAGTCGAACCTCGTCGAACTCGAACCTCGGCCGGTTCGCGACACCCCTAGTTCCCACGCCGAGGCGGCTGGAAAGAGAATTCTCCTGGAGAGATTCTAAAGTTTACTTGGCCGTTCATAGATGGAGATACGGTGCTGGAAGCGGTGTGGGGGTGCGGCCCAGCGCGCTGCAATTCAAATGATATAAATGTGATCAGCCGTTTCGGCCCACGTCATCTCAAAATAAGTGCGCATACTCTGAGATTGTAACCATAGAGTAATATACACAAGGTAAAGAGCGGACACTGCCATAGGCCCCAGCGGCCCAGATAGACCAGTGACAGGGAGTGCCCCTAGCGGACGGGATTAAGCATAATCTGATTCCGGTTCCGGTCAAGTTAGTTTCGGTTTCGGTTTGGGCATTTTTGCTCCGGTTCTCTGGAACCCTTCTCTCTGTATTTCCTGGCCGCCTATAAGGAGTATTCACTGGGCGCCATATTTGTGGGTGCTGTCTAGAGCGCATGCTCAGAACGAGCCCCCATTAATAGGCTGCTAAGACCGGCCATTTGGACGGTGTGGAATGCACGTTGCAAAAGAACCCTGGAAGCTAGCCATCAGCACGCGCTCAGCAGTCGCGCACACAGCTATGGCCGCCAGTGAATACTTCCTATAGCTCCTCGCTCGGCTCTCGGGAGCTCCTCAACTCCCGAAGCCGGTGTTTTTTTTTTTTTTTCTAATATTGACACACTTTTATTTTAATATTTACGATAGAATCCGTGCAAAACGTATCAAACAATATTTCAACTTCACAAAACAGAGGTGTATTTCTTGTTCTTTTCCTATTGTAAAACATTGGAGTTACGCAATCGCCCCATTGACTCCTGGCTGGTGGAGCATTTTGGGGTCAACAACAGTAAGTGGTTCGAAAACATTTTATTGGACCACATTCATGTATACATGATTTACTTCAGAAGCTCTGTATGTTTTATACGAAACAGGTACTCACAAAAATAAATTAATATGAAGGAGTTCGGCATATCGTACACTTCGTAATAGATTCTTAGCAGAACCATGTTAACAAAAACTTTCCACAGAGAACATGCTGAATGATCCATTCACTTTCACGCCGACTTGGGCACGGGAAGTAAGTGCAGAAATAAATAAGACATCTTATCATTATCAGTCATAAGAGTATAATAAGAGTGCAAAGCACACACCGGATAGTACAAATTCCCAATTTCTGGCTAATATAAAAAACACCAATTTGCATAGCCTCAAACTCAGTGCGGGCAAGCTATTACCAAACAATGAGAGCTCTATACATAGTTCTCACGTGACGTCATTCTAGTCGCCATTCCCAGGTACTAAGCGTCCCATTAATGCAGTGGAAGGTAGGCTTGCACGCGCCTCCGTGAGCGTCTCGCATCGTGCTCTTTATTCTGTAGAAGGCTGGTCGCACGTGTAAAGGACGCCATTGCTGGGTACTGGGTGACGTCAGTGCAAGCTATGTATTCGAAATCTGACAAGATTCAACGTCCCTAAACATTCCCCGAAATTGTTCAGGTACAAAGTATGGCTTCAGAAAAAGCGGCTAAAGAACTATAAACAGTGAATACAAAAGTGGATACATTTTCTTTCGAATATTTTTAGCCTCTATACACTATTTTCTATAGAAATTCTGTAGAAAGTGAATAAATATTTTTGTTAGGGAGTCGTGATACACATTTGCTGGAAAAAGGGGAAACAAATGTTTGGAGTGCAAGCAGCACCGCCCAATAGACCCTTTCCGAAATTCAGTCTGGCCACTTTGATCACTATCATCATCTGTGGAACGGCATCTGTGCCATACCAATGGCAGCCTTTTATGAAAAAGTGACTTTGAAGGTGCTCCTAAGCGGATGATGCGAGGCCTGTACGTTCGGGGGGCCAGTACGACGCGACGTAAGAATGTAACACAAGAGCTACGTAAGTATTTATTTCTAATAACTCAGATTCAGTCAATCTGTGGGCGGCACACAATCAGCTTTAAAGCACTTTGGTGTATATAATTTTTTCGAGGCATCTGAGTGGGTTGGAGCTTTGTTCTGAATGCAGGTTCTTGGTCACCATCGAACTGAAAGTGATCGAGAAAGAACTCACACTGAACAATTCCTCGCTAGCCGTTGACTTGCGAAAGTGACGGTGCCGATACAAGTTCATTTTCGCCATTGATATGGAAGAATCTAAACTGCTTTACGAACCACCAGATGGCACTGAATTTCGGAAAGAGTCTATTAATAAGCACTTTCTGTTTTTGGTTTGGCAACCGCCTCCGTTAATACACTATTAACAATTAAACCTGTCTAGTTGCTTACAAGCCACTGAAAAGTGCAACCGAACTTTGTCCAAATTCCGGTTAAGTAATCGAACATGCGAACACGAGCATATTCTGCAAAACATTTTTAAAAACCCTTTGTTGCACTCCTCTGAGCAAAGGCTAAAACCACCCAGACCTCAAAGTGTGCGATACAAGGCGGCATATTCTCCTCGAACATGTGCCCCACTCTATAGGAAGAAAGTGATTTTCTAGTTGCTGAATGAAATTAAAGGCAGCCTGTGATGGTACTACTAAGTTCCCGAAGAGTTTTCCTGGCACGTGGTATGCTTTAAGCACAAGAAAGTACTGGTGAGGCCTGGTCGAGCTATCACACTCATCCAATAGCAGCTGAGAACAGCCACGGCTGTGGGTTGCCTTCTCAAGCACAAGCTTGATCAAATAGCCCCAATCGTAATAAGTGGACCAGTCATCAATTACGTTAGACCTGATGTCTGATGCCAGCTCAGAAATATCCTTCAGTGGCGGGAAGTTATCAATTGGAAGACATTCCACATTGTCTGAAATCGAACTTTCATGGTGCGAAGATATTGGCAACTCCTTGAAGAGGTCCGCCTTGTCATCCTCTATGTTTCCATTGTTCGACAGTTTGAACAGTTTCTTCATCCCTATGTGTTTTAGTCCTAAAGTGAACTGATGCACATTTGGGTTTGTGTTGCAGCCCAGCATTTGTTGTATATAGCTCCAAAAAGTTTCTCAAGTGGGTCTTGCTGCAGGCGTCGTGTAACTAAGACCTTAAATTCATGGCTGTTTGAAAGCTCACCCCAGAGCATGAGGACACTTTTTATAGCAACTTGCCACCTTTTGATAGCGTTTGGCTGCCTCCTACTTTGGAACTGCCATGCTGAAATCCATCCGAGTTGCTGGTGAAGGAAATCGAGTCATTCAGATTCTCCCTTCAGAATGGCATGATGCAACTTCTGCCCTGTCTTCTTGAATTGTGAGCTATTTAGACAATCTAAAAGTATGTAAATCCTATCACAGAAATAGGCTGTAGTCATGGCTGCCCCAGGAAGCTCCTTGGCATAAACAAGGGATATGATTGCAAGAAAGAGTGAGGCACTCAGTACCTGTGCGGCACGATTTACTTCGATGTTACTGAAAGGTTTTTGAAAAATGTGTCTCTCAGTAAGTCTCGGAGCCGATTGCAAGCTCATATCATGGGTAGAACGATAAAGTTCAACAATATGGGACCACTCAATTACCTCATTTCCAATGCAAAGTTTGTGTGCTTAGAGATTGCTCTTGGTTGTTTTGGGGAGGTGCGGAACATCAAAGATAAAGTAAACATATTCGTTGTCAACTTTAAAAAATGGCTTATCAACATACACACCTTGTTTGTTGGCCAAGCTTACGTTTGAAGCCCACTAATCACAGACCCCAGCCTTTACTGTAAAGCCAACAGTCTTAAGCTCCCGAATGAGAGAACTGAGGAGACTGCGTCTGACAGAAGACGTTGTTGGAGTGTGCCCAACAGTGTATCATGTATGCAAGGGGCTAAGCCCACCCCACCTCCTGGAAATTCCAGAGAGCACAACAACCAAGGCTCTATCTGCAAAGTTAGAGATTCGTTCAACACCGTCATCTGTAAATCCATGGACAATGTAGTGTGCAGGGTCGTGAGTTAAGTTCTTTTTTTAAAACAATCTCATCGAAAATCAAGATGCACACACGATCAAGTGCAGCCCGACAGCCCGGCGGAAACAACAACGCGAGAAACTCAAACCGATCGGCTCCACAAATTCACGCCGAGCATGCGAGCACGCGGGCGGTTATGCGTCACCTTGATTGATGCAAAATCGACCGAACATGATGCAGCAGAAAGCACAGACGGACGGCACGCACGGCACGGACGAACGACGCACGGTCGAGCAGAGGCCATGCAGAATGATGCAGAGGCGACGGCGTGCAGGCAGGCAGGCCATGGCAGGCGCCATTCATCACGTGGTTTTTGTGACGTATTTGATTAACACTATTTAGTCGTTTTAAGTACTATAAATAATTCTAAAGCATAACAATTTAAAAAAAAAAAAATAAATACTTCTCGGTGAAAGAGTTCTAATTTATATTAACAAAATTACAGAAGAGCGCCACGTAGCGGAGGGCATTAAACGCATTATCTGGGCCGCGAATCGGCTTCTGTGTCCTCTCTTTACGTTTACTAGATTACTCTATGTTGTAACATCATTCGAAAATAGCAATTATGAACTCGTCATGAAGCGATGAACGCCGTCACGAGGACCTTTATCAGGAACTGGTTACGAATTCAGTAACGTATAAATTTCAGAGAAATTAATACTATTCCGCCAGCCGATCGCTCACATTTGATTCCATGACATGACGACTCTTCGACACAACCCGTTTTAGGGGCGAACCTCCTTAGGGTCTAGCCTTGTCCATCCGTCCGGCGTCCGTGCTCACATCGATTGCCATCTCATCTGTCTTCTTAAAAAAGGACAAAAAAATGTTTACGCAGTCGACAGGATTCCAGCCTGTGCGGGGAGACCCCAATGGATTTCTAGTCCATCGCCTTAACCACTCGGCCATCTGTCATTCATCTGCCTGTCATGGATGAAACGTTGCATGTAGCCGCTCAACGTCTATACAGGAGAGGGCGCTGCGGTCAAATGCGTATATAATCGCGTTAAACTTCGCATGCATTGGCTCAACGTTTATAGACGAGAGGGCGCTGCGGTCAAATGCTCAAATGCGTGTATAACCACGTTCCATACCACACATTCTATTTCTGACATGGACCGTTGACTTAAGCGGTGGAGATGCGTTCCCACGGCTTCTAGCGGATTCAAGCTGATCCGCTAGAAGAAGGACTGGCTCTGCATTTCACCGACCATAAAGCAGTAATAATGAAGTCGAAACGCAACCCGGAACTCAGCACTACCTATGAGCAATAAAAAAAAAAAATCAGCACCATCAGCACTACCTATGAACAATAAAATCAGTATCATCAGCACCTCCAGAGCTTCGCCCCAATCAACATCATTCATCACGTGGAGATGTTGTGATTTTTTTTAAGCCTCTTGTGACAGCTTACGATCGGCTCCGCACCAGCGCAGCCGGTCGTAAGCCGTTAAAAAGGCTTAAAAACAGGCCGTATCGAAGCCGATCGGAGTCAAACGCGAGTGTGGAAACGGGCCTTTAAGAGCTAACTTCTTTCAACATGGTATCGCCCGCTTAGCACCAAGAATCCATAGGCACTGACTACGGGAGGGGAAGTCAGGCTCCCCCCCCCCCCCCTCCCCTTCCCAACTCCCCGGTCCCTCTCCCGAGCTCTTCGGAAAAGCAAGTACCATCGCCTCCGGAACCTCTGGGTGCACCTCATTAATCTCATCTGTGCGCCCAGGTGCCCCCACATTTCGATAGCTGGTGCCCAGTGGATAAATAAAAATTTATCCCCTCACCAGCTGGTGAGTGGATAAATATTTCTAACTATTCGCGCAGTCCTATTCGAAGACCCCACGTAGTGTTAGCAAATACGATAAAGGCCAGTGCTGGAAATTCCTTCGAAAGCCATTGGAAGTAGTTGCGAATGACGACAGTGGCACATCTAGCAGACCTGCAGCCTACGGAAGTAGACGACACAATTCGTTTTGTAAGCCCCATTTTGTTTTCTCGAACGTTGAAAGATTTCATTTCGGTCAGTGCGCTTGAACCACGGAATTCACTGATCACAACTGCAATGACAGATAAATTATAGGGTCTCAAAAGCAGACATTTGTTTAGGTATCATGCCGTCAGCATGCTTATCCTACGTTATCCAGTGGATCACACACGTTTAAGACGTCTCTTTCAAGCGGAAAAATGAATTTAAGCGTTTTAAAAAACAGTTCCGAAGATTTCTCTTGATGTTCTCGGCACAACGCGATTACCTTGCCGTGATATCTTGGCTGAATGCGAATATCGCCGGTTGTCAGAGGCTGTCCAGCGGCTCATGTCAGTAGCATAACGAAAGCCTGAATAACGAGAAAAATGAGCATGCAAACAATTCGAAAACATTACAGAAGAATAATTTTTCGGGGGGTCAATTCTAATCAAAAATAAAAAGAAATAGCAATAAGGAAATTGCACATTTTAGAAAATACTGAAACGACTTAATTTTCGCGGGCTCAAATTTTCGCGAGTCGGGCCAAAGCTGAAAATTTGAAATTATTCGCGGGTTCTAATTTTCGCGAATCGAGTGTAGCTTCCGTAGAGTTCACATATTGCCCGAATTGTTCGCGGGACGTATTTTTCGCGAATTGTTGGCGATTCGCGAAATTCGCGAAAATGAGGTCGTCGCGAAAATTTAGTCGTTTACAGTACGCTGGAAAAGACTCCCTCGGAGCCGGCAATCGTGGGGGGGGTGTTTCGTAAAAAGAAAAAAAATGAACAGAAAAAATGAAAGACGTTTACAACTCCCAGTAATGCCGAATTAGAGCGCAGCTCTTGAGGAGGAGGAGGGGATGGTACGGAGAGGAGAGCATGCCCCTCCTTCTCCTCCGTACCCTCTCCTCCTCCCACTCATCCTCTCCTCCTCCTCCGATTCTCCTCCATCCTCCTCCTCACTCCTTTCATTCTCCTCCTCCCCCTCCCTCCCTCCCCCTCGTGACGTCACTCGTGACCCTCGTACGAGTGGAGGTCACATGAAAGTCGTGACCTTCATGTGCCCTTTAATGTAAAGGTCGTGACCTTCGTCGTGACCTTCACGAGTGATCGTGACGTCACTCGTCACGTCACTCGTAACTCTCGTGACCGTCGTAACGTCACTCGTGACCGTCGTGACGTCACGTGTGACGTCATTATGGGAAACGTCCCATGATGCAACGCGCGGGTCACGAGTGACGTCACTGGTAACTCTCGTGACCCTCGTCACGTCACTGGGGACCCTCGTGACCCGCGCGTTGCATTATGAGGCGTTTCCCATAATGCAACGCGCGGTTACGCCGACGGCGACGGCGACGCCGCTCAAGCCGGAAACGGGTGCCTATGAGCTGCGCTCTAAAAGGAGCTCAGGCACCTTACATTTGAAGGTGGTGGTCGGGTATGATGCAAAAAGAAAGCAGAAGCAAGACGAAGTCAATAATAGTAAAAAAAGAGCTCCGCTAACTTGACTTGCCCATTACACTGTATTTAGTTGTTTGTTTTCTTCGGTCGAGGCTCCGCTCCCGGTCGGGCTTGAACTTGACAACACCCGTCGGCGATTTGTTTGTGTGTTTCGAAGGCGTCCTATTTGATCGGCTCTAAGAAGCTCTTTCTTGATTGGTGAAAAACGTGGTCTCTGGAGTTTTCGGGCTCCGTGAACGCCGGAGAAATGCATATGAGGAAGCGTTTCCGCTTGTAGATGGTTGAGCGTGTTCGAAGCCTACTGACCAACTTCCTCGACGAGTCCGCGCCGCGGGTCATTGGAACACCGCTCTACGCTTTCGGAAAGTGCTCGCCGTGCAACTGGGCCACCACCGGCTGGTATGACACCGTTGTTTCTTATGTTACCGAACTTTTTTTTTTCCTGTCAAATTAGTGCTCGTATTCATTATACGCAAATTTCGTCGTAATAACCTTAGTTAGGTGCCTGCTCCTCAACGGCTTCATAATATATGAGCGAATGACATTTTAGCGAATAGGAGTCATTTGAGTGAATGGACGTTTTCGCGAATGACGGTTTAGCGAATAGGCTGTTTGAAGGCGGCGGCACGTTGTAGTGCGTTTCGTCAGGCGTGTATCACTGGTACGCGTGTTAACCCATGCGGACCACCCGTTCACGCAGCTTCGCGGTGACACGCAAGGCGGCTCATTACAAAAGGAAGCTAATCCGAGCAGTAGATTTTACTAGGCGGCGTTCATATTAGCTGCGTGCGAATTTGAAGAGAGCGGTAAGTGGAGGTCTAGAGTGCAGTGGTCTAGAGTGCAGAGGTACAGTGAATGCGCGTTCTATATCAGGCTGCATAAATTGATACCATTTTCTTTCACGGCGTGGTAAGCAAACAAAACTATCGCGTTTAGGTAGCTGTGGTTCTAACTCGTGCACCACTTCGACGGATAAGTGTCGGTTAGAACAGAACTAAACGAAAATCTATACATTCACGGTTCAGGAAATTACAACCAAATGTGCCGCTTCCTTATTTCACGGCGCCTTACAATCGCAAGTATTTAAGTCAGCTTCCTCCCTGACGAAACTTTTAACAAAAATACTTGTCAAAAAGTTTGAAGACGTTACTGCCTCTAACTTTTTTATTTTTATTTGCAGTGAGTGTTCAAAAGCCACGGAGAGATACCTGACCAAGAAACGAAAAGCCCCGGGTGAAGACGGCGACCAGAGCAGTTCCACATCCAGCGTCGCAAGCTCAGTCACTGCAGAGGCTCATCCAAGCGCTGATAACAGCACATTGAGCTTGTCGTCCACCGCAGTCCAGCAGGCCGTATCACGCACGCTAAAGCCTGTTTCTACTGCCTTTGCAGCCCATCGTAGCCACTGCGCTGGGGTCCTGCGTGACTGCAAGCGCAATAGCTATTTTCCAGTGGCTAAGTTCTGTTTCTTAACCCGACAACGCGGTGCGACAAGATCAGCTGCCATCGCCCAGCGAAGCCACTGCATCGGAGACCTGCGTGTTTGCAGGCGTCATTCTGCTGTCCAACGGCCAAGTATCGTATCTTTACCCGACAAGACGGTGCGACAAGATCAGCTGCTTTCGGTCGATGTGTGATTACGCTGGTCACTTGGACGTATCTTCAACACTGAACTTGATAACCTTCAAAAAACTGTCCGTCCACGACATTGGCGGATAAAATCACATGGGTCATATTTTCGACACCAAGCGAGGCTTCATAAGGCGTCCTCTCCAGTCTGCGGGTTGCAGTCCAGCAGGGTGTATCACGCACGCTAACGCCTGTTTCTACTGCCTTTGCAGGTAAGACACTGTCTCCGTTTTTCTGTGAGCTTGTGTTTCACGCTCTGCTGGACTGCCCCTCGCTTTTGTAGTTTTTCATTGTCTCAAAATTGATATGGCCGACGTTGATGACAAACGTGAATGTATTGCATGTGTTAAAACGGTGTCACCAGACGCTCAAGGGATAAGGTGTTCTGCCTGTGCCCATTGGTACCATCTCGGAAAATGTGCCTGGGTTACCAAGACTAAATTTAAAGAATTCTTAGGCGAGCAGATAAAAGCACGGCAATGTGATACATGCAAAATGCATTTCACTAGACAAGCTTCAGCTGATAAAGATTCGAATGAATCAAGCCAGTCAAACAAAAACGGCGATCAATCGCAGCTCGCGAAACTGATGACTCAGCTTACGAGCATGAGTACAATACTCACCGAGGTACTTAACAGAATGGATGCGATGGAAAAGTCGATTGCCGTGCAGTCTGTTAAACATGACGCAGTGATAGCAAAACTGACTCAGCAGGAAAAGACTGTGGAAGGTACCGAGGCGTCTATGGCAATGATGAGCTCCCAGTATGATGAAGTACTTAGGAATATGAAAACTCAGGAAGATGGTATCGGAGAGATCGCCAAAAAAAAAATGCATAAAATGGAATCTGTAATCTCGAAACAAGACCTGAAAATTCGGGAACTGAAGGCAACCGTGGATAGCGTTGAGCAATATTCCAGAAGGAATAATGTCGAAATCCATGGTGTCCGACAAAATGAAAAGGAAAACCTGCTTAATGTGATACAGTGGCTTGCCACTAAGTTAGAACTGCCCGTGCCAACTGCCGATGACATCGAAGCGGTTCATAGACTGGGCCCCCGTGAAGGAAAAACCCCACCTATCATCCTTAGGTTTAAAGACTGCGCTGTAAGAGACCTTTGGATTACTAAACGTGTGGTACTTAGGCAGGAGCGTATTTTCATTAATGAAAACCTGACCAAGTGTCTCAGACAACTGTTTTGGAGCGCTAAGCAGTGCGCAAAGGAAAAACATTATAAATATGTCTGGTGCACAAACGGAAAACTTTTTGTCCGTCATAGCGAGCAGAAGCCCGCTATTCGTATCAATAACGAGGAAGATCTCTTGAAAATTTTTTAAAAATGTCTGCTACATTTCAATCGTTCGTAGAATGGGATGCCCACCTTAAAAATGAGCTAGATGTCTGTTCTAAAGGTAAAATGAAACTTAATTTACTACATATTAATATAAGAAGCATACAAAAAAATTGGGATAATTTACTTGTTTACCTACACGATCGTGTTGATTGTATCGATGTTTTAATTTTAACCGAAATAAATGCTGACAAAGAAACTAGCACTTTGTTTACGTTAAACGATTTTCATTCTTTTTCATTGTGTAGAGAAGGCCAACGGGGTGGTGGAGTACTTGTGTTTATTAAGTCTGGCTGGTTTTCTGAGAAAGTAATAACATCTTGTAGTCATGCTGAGGTGTTGGTCATTACAATCTCTAATCAGTTTACGTCATTTACTATCTGCTCTGTTTACAGGCCACCTAGCTCTAATCTTCCGTTATTTTTTGACGAAATGACTCAGCTTCTAAATGCGTTTGACAATAGGCAGCTGATACTTGCGGGTGACTTTAATATTGATGTACTGGATACGTCCAAGTACGGAGTTGCGGATTACCTTAACTTGTTATCGGGTTTTGGACTAGATAACGTGATATCAAACTTCACGAGGGAAGAGCGTCTCAGAAACCGAATTACAAGCACATGTATTGATCATATTATTGTGAGGCTACACGAACTAAAATTATTTTCTGGTGTGATTAAACAAAAAGTGGCCGACCACTATTTTGTAGCGCTTGTTGTGTACTGGGAAGCCCTGAACAGCAAACCTGATAGTCGCTGTAAGTTGATTATTGATAACAAAAAAAGTAGATAAATTATTTAATGAATACGACTGGGACAGTCTACTCACTTTAGATCATATTACAGCCTACCAAAGAATGGCCAAATGGTTTGCGAATATTTACAATGCATGTGAAAGAAAAATTAAGCTAAAACAAAGAAAATGCGAGAATGTATGGATCACTACAGAAATAATGGAGCTGTGCAATGAGAAGGATAAACTGTGGCACAGATGTAAAGCCAACCCTGGAAATAGCGTATTTAAAGAAGAATTTAGAAGCCTCCGTAATAGGGTCACTGCAAAAATAAGATTAGCAAAGAAGACACTACGTTGCCCGTTTGCAAACTCATCAGAGTAACCCCAAAAAAACTTGGGATGTTGTTCACGAATTAATAGGCGGTAAAGGTAAAGAAAATATTGATGAAACGGTGTTAAAAACATTTGGAGACTCCGATGTAGAGTCCTTGTGCAATATGTTTAATGCCTCGTTCATTCAAGGTGCAATAGCTTTGCAATACCAGGGACATGGCTCTTCTAACGTCTTCCCCACATGTGAAGTAAGTTGTCGAAATTCCGCCTATTTGCCACAGATGTTAGAAGAAGACTTAAAAGTAGTTATCAAAAGTATGTCGGTGGCCAAACCACCTGGGCATGATAGAATTCGTTTAAGGGACATTGTAGTCAATTTCGAAAAACTAGAACATCTCTTATTAAAAATAGTTAATTCATCTTTCTCTGAGGGAAAGATTCCGGATGGTCTTAAAATTGCTGTGGTTAGGCCTGTTTTCAAGAAAGGAAGTAGAAAAGAGATGCTAAACTACAGACTCGTTTCTATTTTGCCCGTACTATCGCTAATTATGGAAAAGTTTGCATTTTGGTCCATGACCTCCTTTTGTGATAAGCATTCTTTACTATGTCATTCACAGTACGGGTTTCGACAAAATAGAGGAACAATTACATTGCTGGAAGATTTGTCCGACCACATTCATGATGATATTGATAAAAATAATTTCGTCCTTACTTTATTTCTAGATTTGAAAAAAAGCGTTCGATTCAATTGATCACAGGTTACTCATATACAAATTAGAGCACCTGGGTTTTAGAGGCCCATGTATAAAATTTCTAACCAGCTAATTTTCAGAACGGAGTCAATTAGTAAAAATTAGTGATTTTAAAAGTAATTTACTGATAATTCCTTCTGGTGTCCCCCAAGGATCTATTTTGGGTCCTTTTCTTTTTAACATCTATGTGAATGAAATAGGTAAATTGAACTTATTTTCACGCATTTTCCAATACGCCGATGACACCGCTCTTGTACTCGCGGGAAACAATAAATTGGAAGCACTATCGTCTCTTCAAGCCGATATTTACGAGCTAATGGCATGGTTCAAAAACAATCGTATCTGTGTTAACATAGATAAAACCAAACTAATGTGTTTCCGTAATCCTCATAAAACAATAACGTTTAATATTCCGCTGGTTCTACATCGATCTAACTGCGAGAGATGTAATTGTATGCCGCTTGAATATGTATCTTCGATAAAATATCTGGGTGTTCACTTTGATGAACATCTTTCTTGGAATAGTCATATTGAGTATCTTGCGAAGCGACTTCGCGCAGTATCTGCATTTTTATATCGTTTGCGAGGTGCAACCAACCTGACTTTGAGAATGAGGGTTTTTCAAGTTCTGGGAGAGTCGGTGCTTCGGTATGGGGTCACGCTTTATGGTTCTTGTTCGAACTCTAGAAAAAGTAAATTAGATAACATTTTGCATAACATTTGTAAAAATTTAGCTTATGGAACCAAATTGGAGGAGTTAAGAACAGAGTCAAAAATGCGTTCGCTACAACTTGACGTTTGTCAACTGAAAGATTATATATCTATGAAATACTAGTTAAGAAGTATTATATTGGTACGTTTAAGAAACCTGTAAAAAAACAAAAGGTTTTGAGAAAAATAGAGCAGTTCGCCCTCCCTAGGGTATACACAAATTACGGAAAACGGGTTCGGTCTTTTTACGTTCCTCATTACTTCAATTTGTTGCCTAATGAGCTTTTTAATCTACAGTCGTTGAAAGTGATAAAAAAGAGCTTAGAAATTGGTGTTGCACCTACGATTTTTAAATTGTTGTACGGGTTAAGGGTAAGGCGTTTTTCTGTTTATTTTGTGCTTTGCGTTATTTTGAGTTTGTTAGTAGTTTCTCTGCTGGGGGTTGCCAGGTCACGCCTACAAGCACAAACGTGCTTTTGCGGACCTGTTTTATAATGATGTATATTGTTCGTGCAATAAAGATATTATTATTATTATTATTATTATTATTATTATTATTAGAAGCAGGACCTTCCAGCATTCGAACAATCGGGTAAGGTTTCTGATATATCATGCTCAGAAAAACAAGGACGGCGTTACAAGTCTACTTTGAAAAATACCTACACATGGGTCTCCTGCAATGCCCAAAGTGACAAGGTGTTCTGCGAGACCTGTCGTGAAACTGAAACTGCCGCTTCCTAACACTTCTCGCGACAAGGATTCTCACCTAGCCTTTGTTACAAACGGCTTCTCCAACTGGAAAAGAGCTCTGCTCTGGTTTAAGAGCCATGAGCTCCAACTTCCATAAAGAGGCATGCCGGGTCGTCGTAGCTGCAAAAGGCGGCGTAAATGTCGTCTCTGCTTGTGTCAAGGGAAAGGCGAAAGAAATGGATGACACGAGGCAGGCCCTCTTAGCAATACATGTCGTCTCTGCTCTACCTGTCAACCCAGGGTTTGGCAATACGTGGCCTCGAAGACACTGAGAGTGTGATTTGAGGCAGTTGCTGGAACTACGTGCTAATGACATTCCGTTGCTGCAATCGTGGCTTCAACGAAAAAACTTGAATTTCCTATCTGATTCTAAGCGAGAACTTGGAACTCATGGCACACGATGTCCTTCGTCCACTCACAGATGAAGTGCGGGAGGTTGTCCTGGACGAGACAGCAGACGTTTCTGTCAACGAACAACTTTCAGCTTGTTTTCGGGTGGTTACAGTGGGCTTTGAAGTCCAGGAGTTGTTTTGCAGTTTCTTTAGCATAGCTGACACTACAGCAGCAAGCCTCTTTACTGTTCTAAAAACATTCTTTGTCGATTTAACTTGCAAGTGAACAAGTACCGCGAACAGTGCTATGGCGGAGCAGCAAACATGGGAAGGAAACATAGAGGAGTACAAGCTCTCAAGCAAGAAGAGGAGCCACGGGCGTTGTATGTACACTGCCTGGCGCACGTCCTCAACTTGGCCTTGCAGGACGTCAGGCAGAAAGTGAACATGTGCTTTGACTTTTTGCTCTCCAAAGTGCGTGGCTCTTTTTCAAGAACTTCAGAGGAAGGAGGATGTGAACTTGCGAAAAGTTTGTCCCACAAGGTGGACGTTAAAGGCTGCTTCCTTGCTGTCAGTTCTTTTAAAATTTGAAAGTCTTATCACATTTCTTTCTGCGGGAGACAGCATCTGAAGAGCGAAATGAGGCTGGAGCAAAGGCAAGCGGTGTTCTAAAAATGCTTTGCAAGTTTGACACATTTTTCGTACTCAAGCCTCTTACGATGGTATTTTCACGGATGGAAGCTCTGAACACCGCCTTGCAGAAAAGGACGCTCAGATTTCACGAAGCAGAGAAAATGGTGAAAGCCGTCAACGAAAGCATCACTGAACTGTGACAGACCTTTTCCCGCTTTTCGGAGAAAGCACTGGAAGAGGCTGACAAGGTGGACGTTGAGGACCCCTCTGTTACAGTTGTCAGGCAAAAAAAGAAACCTCACCGTTATGAGGAAGGTTCTGCTGTTCACGTATTTCCATCGGCGATGGACATGTACCGCCGGCGGTACAACGAAGTGCTTGACACCGTGCTGTCGTCATTCAGGAATAGGTATCCACCTGGCGTGTGGCAACATATGACACACATCGAGCAGTTTGCCATAGAAAATGAAGATCTCACGTATGTCACGAAATTCTACGGGGACTGTCTAGAACCAGGGCGCCTGTTGTTACACAGAGACATTCTTATTGATATTATAAAACAGCACAACTCTGCAGCCCTACAGACATTCCACGACGTAGTGCAGATATTTTCGGGCGACAAAGGTCAGCACCTGAGGAATCGGTTGCTGGAAATGGCGAAGTTAATCAAAATCGCGTTGACCATAATAATAATCTTTATTTTGTTGTGGTCCACAAGCAGCACATAGCCTAAATAGAGATACACAGTTCGTCATTGGAAATGAAATGCAGACAGCCACAGAGATCCAAAATTATGCACAAATTATCGACTCCAGTGTACGTCAAAAAGTTGTCACGTCACTAAAAATGTCTATAGCGGAATGGTCAAGCCTGTTAAATTTCAGTTGCATTCTTGTTAAGGGATACGTATCAAATAAAGTCAGGGGGTAGAAAGGGCTCTGAAACCGACTAGACCGCAAGGAAACATGTAAACAGACAGTACTGCTTAACAAAAGTGATGATCAATACTTCCGTTCACAACCTTATCTAAAAACATAAAATCATATAAACGCCTTCTATCGAGAAAAGTGCGAAACCCTTATTATAGTTGTCGTAACACTTGCGCCCGAGACGCCTGTCATAGATTATGCCTATGAAGGGTCTTTGAACACGCTCAATAGAGCATGACGCAGTGCGGTTGATACAATCCCAAACAATTGAAGCAAACTCCAGCTTTGTACGCACTAAGCAGCAACATAAACGCACAAGACAATCAGGCGAAGAAAACTGCCTCGTAAAACGAGATATCGCCTCAAGATTCCTAAGAGAGGCATTACATATAGCTGAAACATTATTTTTAAAATTTAAAGATGAATCTACAAAAATGCAAAGATCACGAATGACGAACACTCGGGAGATGACACTGCTGTCTATTGTGTAAGGGAACACAAGTGAACCTCGCTTTCTAGTCAGGGACATTATTTCTGTCTTTTGCTCATTGAGCAAAAGATGGTTCATCGAACACCATCTTGAAATTGCCAACGCGTCATTCTGAAGAAGTTTGCACTCCGAGTACGAACGAACACAGCGAAACAGTTTGATGTCGTCGGCAAATAGTAATACTTCAGAGTCTCACGCTATGAGAGATGTCGTTCACAAAAATCAAGAATAAACGTGGGCCAAGGTTGCTTCCTTGGGGCACTCCGGAAGGCGACAAAAATTTATCAGACATGAGCCATGACACAAGAACATAATTTTCACGACATGAGAGATAACTTTTAAACCAATGACAGTACGTTGGACACAAACCATAACTATCTAGTTTGGTAAGAAGAGTATTGTGATCAACCTTATCGAATGCCTTCGTCATATCAAAATATATTGCATCGACTTGTGTATGGTCACGAACAAATGGAACAGTATGATCTAAAAAAAGAGCACAGATTAGATTGAACCTACTTGCCCTTCAAAAATCCGTGTTGCTCGGGGTTTATTTTTAGGCTAAAGTAACTGTACAGACGTTTGTGTATTACCATCTTAAAAACCTTGGAAAAACTACAGAATAATGCAACGGGACGGTAGTTGTTTACAATACTAGGATCGCCTGATTTATGAATCGGAACAACTACGGCGCTTTTCCAAATAGACGGGAATATTCCTGAACGAAGTGATAAATTAAATATGTGTAATAAGACAGGAGACAGAAGCTCCGCACACCGTTTCACAATAAAACTGGGAATGCCATCTGGCCTCTCTGAGGTGGCAGCTTAGGTTTCATTTTAAAAATGCTTTCCTTAATTTCATGTTCGTCGAATTGGGTAAAAGAAAGTAAATCTAATGTGCCTTGGCACGTCGTGCTGCCGTCAGTGACTGCCGCAGACGAAAAACAGGATTTAAAATGCAGTGCAAACTTGTTGGCAATTTTACTTGGATCACATGTGTAACCAGAATCATCTCTTATTGGGACCACATTATGATTTCGCTTTTTTTTTTTCTTGATGGAACATACTTCCCAAAGTTCGTGTGCATATCAGTCTCAAGTACAGCCGTATGCATACTTTCGTCTTGTTTAAAGAGCCGTTTTGCCAAAGCACGACACTCACTAAATTTGGCATACCACTTGTGCAGTCCAGATTTTTTAAAAAGACGATGATAATGAAGCTTACGTCGTAAGCAACGCCTGAGCTCCCTTGAGAACCATGACGGATACTTGTTTACCCGAGAAAAACGCTTAGGCACGTATTTACCTACGGCGCTCGAAACTACTGTTGTAAGAGCCTCAGCAGCCGAATCCGCGCAATTATCCATACCAGTCACGTCATGCACCTCAGAGAGGTCATTTTCTTGTCTGCAGCGACTCAAAACCTATTTACGGTCGACGATGGCACTTCTTCACGCTCACAAAGAGCTCTCCTGCAAAATAAATTTAAATGACGCCGCCAACGAATTTATTAGCAGATACAGTGTACGAATGAACACGTTCTCCACATCAGCGAGATCCTCGGACTCTCTGATGCGGCATTAGGCAATGAAGTGTTTGTTCTCCGCAGTGTTTTACGTTATTACTGTTTACCGATGGTGTTACATAGTGCATCGGCAGCTTAGTAATGAAGCTGAAGCAGTTTGCGTTTGTGTTCTGTTCGTTCTTCAGTTGATGTTTTTATTAATTTATTTATTAATTTACCTTAGTTTATATCATTCTATCTGTTTATGTTTAATTGGCCAGAAAGATAGATGCAAAACGTTTGCAGGTAGTCAAAGCATGCCGGTGTAATGCTCTATTTGATATTATTACTTCTAGTTATAAATTACGTCGTCGTGCAATGTAAAAGGATGACCCATAAATTGGGCTACGAAGTTGTGATATATTCTGCAATTTGTGTTTATATGGGATGTCTTATCTTTCACCGAAAAAGGTTCAATGATCTGTATTTTATCTATGTGTAGTGAGGCCTTCACTGTTGAAGAAATAAGAGCTCCCCCATACACCCAAAGCAATGGTGTGTTGATTAGGCTGTTTAATCACTTTGTCTATTTCCTCGACCAAAGATGAATAAAACATATTTTTTGCAAAAAATGTTCAACATGGCGCACTTAACTGTCACCCAAAATCGCGAAGGGGCGGGGTTCAGTCGATTTGGTGGATGTCCCAGCCCCTCTCTCCAGATATATATAAGGATAGAGGGGTTGTATATATATATACATATGCCTGTGTGTGTGTGTGGGGGGGGGGGGGGAGGCAAGCTCGTCGCCCCCCCCCCCCCCCTTTCCCGAGAAATTGAGAAGTTTCCACCTATGTCTGCAACGCCTACTTATCGCAGCGAGTTTTCCTCTTTTTACCACTGGGTGTCTCCACGTCAGATTGTGCAGTAATGGTCCGGGTCATATTTTACAGCGGAGCTGTTAAGGGCTAGTTTTCCCAGGATTGTATCCGTCAGCAAACAAATGACGACACAGAACTCTGGACAGCTACCGCCATCTATGAGCGACGGCGGCAACCTTTCGAGCCTTTCCACTCTGGCTTGCCGACTTGCGGCCGGCCATTACTTCATTCCCACCATAGTGCAGCTTCGCTGGTCTTCCTTCTTCACCAGAGTGAAAAGGTTAAAAGTTTTTTTTATATATTTATGTAAAAAATATATATGTGTTAAAGCCATGTTCTTAGGAGCAGCATTCAGAGAGAGAGAGAGAGAGAGAGAGAGAGAGAGAGAGAGAGAGAGAGAGAGAAATTGTATTTACAACGCCCGTGTCCGGGCAGTGGGGACTAGAGAGTGAGATCCTTCAGGGTTGTGTCAGAGTGGCACCGGTCGATCAGATGGTTAACTTAGAGAAGAGCTGGCTGCGACAACGGGCACAAGAATGTTCGTTTTCTCCTGAGGCTTACTGGAGGAACCGATGTTCTCAACTGTCGACTTCACAGTCTGGGTGGGTCCACCTTTTTGAGCTGACTTCTTCATGAGTCGTGATGTAATCGGCCCTCCTCACTGATCGGTATTTGTTTATGCAGCATACCTCCTTCCATTTCGGGCAGAGCGTAGATGTGAAATGATGCGGCCCTCCACAGTTGACGCATCTAGCATTTGCGTTGCAGTCTTCTGTTTTGTGATCTTCAGGCGCCCAAACGTTACATCTTACGATTTTTCAGCATACGGCTGTGCAATGTTCGTAGCTTCCAAATTTCGAGCATTGAACCGGGTGGTCTTTGAAAAGCTCTATTGGGTACCTTACATGCCACAGGGTGACGTAAGTTGGCAGACACGGCGAGGAAAACACAACACGAACACTTGTAGAGGTTCCCAGACGTCGTGCGTTGGTGATGGGGAAGCTGGCTGGAAGCTGTGACTGCAGTTCTTCGTTAGTTATATCTACGGAGACACATTTGATTATTCCAACAGTGGATGAGTTATTGTGCGGTTCATAGGGTGTGACGGTGTTGCCGCACAGGCTTTTGAGTTGGAAAAGTGTTTTGGTCGCTTGTCCGTTCGGTGTATCAACAACGATGACGTTGAGGCGAGCGTTAAATCTAACTAGGACGACACAGGATGGGATGGAAATCTCTAGAGCTTGTGGCAACTTGACGCTGTTCAGCGTTGTTATGACAGTTGTGGAGTCCTTTAGTGGTATTCCACCGTGAGTCCTGTTTAGTTACCTTCCGTGGAGAGGAGAGTGCCTTCTGATGAGTTTGAGTTTGCGTTCGTTTTTTTACGTCTCTTAGTTGCCTTTTTGCTGCGCGCAGTCTTGAAAACGGCGTCCAAGGATTTCTCGGTGTGAGATTCAGCGTCCTCGGTGTCATCGCTCATGTGTTGTTCTATTTCGTGGAGTCTTTGATTTTCGGCATTGTCGTTTGACACGATCGGAGTCAGTTGAAGAACGAATTCCGCCATCTTGTCAGAGTCGATGGAACCCCATACGCCAGAAGTGGCTTGCTCGGGGTGAACCGCTTCGTGTTGATGAAATGCGAGTATCTGTTACACAGCCGGGATTTTAAGATACACTTTCCAGAAAGTTCTTGGTCGTTTGGTTATTCGTGATGTGCAAAATAAATGGAAGTACTTCAGAGGAGCGAAGGGGTCAGTCTAATATTTCGACTTCATCGTTCTTTATTCCCGGCCGCGAGGGTTCCAGGAGGCAACTCTCTACTGGCAACAATAGAAAGTTTCTACTTTTCCTTACCCGTGTAGGTCACCGGCGGGCAGGCGGACGAGTGACCCGGGCAGCCACAAAGCGGCTTTCCGGGCGTCAGCGATCGAGATTATTTTTTTTCACAGCTTTAAGATTGAAAATTCTTTTGCAATGGGTATCAATTTGTGCTCTGCGGTAGATTGTAGGAACAGTGCCTGGAAAAGCTTCATTTCTACCCTTGTTTTCGTGGGAGAAAAAAAAAAGAAAAGAAGAAAAACACTCCATGGCAGCAATGGAGGTCATCCATGTCAAGGTGTCTTTGCGCGAGCTGTGTGCCGAGAGCACTAGTGTTGCATAAAACATTCTGGAAAATGGCGCCCAACGTTGGGCGCTATTTTGTGGGGATTAACTTACTCATAGGGCCAAGCCAATAAAGGTCTGATGCCCTAAGACCACTTCCACCGCGCGGCACACTACCAGGAGAGCGGCTGGCGCGCCGGGTTCGTTCGCTGACTGCATGGAGTAAAAGTAGCAACGCCATACCAGATGATGTTCCAGATACAAACCTCGTTTATTAGAACTATGGTTCCGTAAATGCACCGTGGCCGAGATAGTGTTGGACCATAGGCCCCGAACCCATCCCCAACATTTTGGGAAAAGAACCACTTCCGCCATCTCTCGCCATTTGGGGGCAATCGTCCAAATTTCAATACAATCTACCTGATCCAAATTGAATAATGCAAAGCTCCCTTGGAGCTATTAAGATCAATGAACATGATATGGCCGGGAGAAATGTTAATCCCATAGAATTGTTTCTCTGTGTTCCCAGGGTAAAAACATAATTTCTCACACTAAACCCTATGGAAATTTCAGTTTCTCTAGCCCATTCTTGTAAATTTATCAGATACATTTTGAATTTTCATAAGTTCCCTGAGGTATATGTACTAGAAAATGTGTGCTAATGAAAATTTGAAACATATCACGTATAACTTAAAATTACCTCGCCAAAAACCTCAGATAATTAATTAAATCTCCGCTCTGCATATGTATCTTCCCTGCAGTATTCATCATGTTGCAGGAAAGACCACTTTACATTTTCGCGTTTGCACTTGATGGAAACAACTTTTTTTGCGATCACAATGTTTGCTGCATTTGCTCAGTTCTAGAATGTTTGTCGTGCACAGGATTTCATTACGCGCAAGATGCAAAAAAGCTCTAACCTCCTCGAAAGGGTCACAAGCTTTCGTTAGGCGACAGAAGTGTTAATTACTTTCTTGTAGGCCGAAAAAAAGGATTAGCGTTCTTGTGAATTAATATTCACTTATGTCACTGTATTTGAAGATTTATTTGTAAATACGTGAGATGTGACTCGGTTATAAGAATAAGAAGTGCTGAAGTTTTCTACTTTAATAGAATTTTATCTAAAATAGTGAACAGTGCCTGTTTTGGCGAAGCGTGTCTTCGATGGAACGTTCGGAAAACAAAACTATACATATTCCAAACGAGCGTGTTGGTAAGATGTACTAGATCACAGAAAGTATAAAACATAGAGAGGACGAAACACAGTCGTCTGTGTTTCGTCCTCTCTATGTTTTATACTTTCTGTGATCTAGTAAAACTATACACTGTAGTAATTTTATTAAATGATTTCTTAAAAAATAGAAAAATACGACCTAGTTTCTGATAAGCGGCCCTGATATGAACCGCTTCAACGGATTCTCTTTCCGATGGTTTCAACGGGGCGTTTTTTAGAGAAAGGGGGCTTTGCAGGGATCCTGCAGGAAATGACGTACACCGCTCGACCTAAATTGAATACGTACTTGAAGAGGGTTCCACCTCTTCGTCAGGATATCCCGTGCTGAGTTAGGCTGCTGCGACAGGTTTTCTTACTGTTTTTTGTTCAACTGCGCCTTCGCAGGGAACCCGCAGAGAACAACCTAGACGTTTATTATTTTATTGAATTCATACCTCGTGAGGTGGACTTCAATATTTCCGGGGAACTTTGCGAGATACGACCTGGATGCCGAAATAGGATGCTCTGAATTTGGCTTCTCTGACTAAATCTCGCCTGGGGCAAACCGACCGCACTTTTTTGGTGAAAGTGCGCCTTCGTAGGGAACCCGTAGAAAACAACCTAGACATTTAATATTTCATTGAATACTTACCCCTTAAGGTGGACTTCGGGAATTCCGGGGAACTTTACGAGATACAACCTGGATGCCGAAATAGGAGGTGCTGAAGTTGCCTTCTCTGACTAAATCTCGCCTGGTGCAATCCGACCGCGCGTTTTTTGGGCAACTGCGCGTTCGTAGGGAACCCGCAGAAAACAACCTAGACGTCTATTATTTCGTTAAATACCTACCTCATGGGGTGGACTACAGTTTGGGGAACTTCACGAGATACGACCTGGATGCCGAAATAGGAGGCGCTGAAGTTGGCCTCCTTGACTAGATCTTGCCTGGGGCTATCCGACCACACGTTTTTTGAGCAACTGCGCCTTCGCAGGGAACCCGAAGAAACAAACCTAGACATCTCATTTTTCTTCGAACAGCTAACCCATGACGTAGACTACATGATTCCCGGGGAACTTTGCCAGATATGCCCTGGTTGTTGAGATAAGAAGCACTGAATGTGGCTACTTCGATAGAATCACGTTCCTAAAGAGCGAACCCCCCAGTATTTGGGGAAAGTGCTCCTCCACCAGGAACCTGCAGCGTGCAACCTATATGGCTCAAAATTATTTAACCATCTACTCAATTAGTTTTACTACATGGTTCCCCGGGAACTTTGCGAAATTCGTCCTGGCTGTTGAGATAAGAGGCGCTGAATGCGGCTACTTAGAATCTCGTTCCGAAGGAGGAAACCTACCAGTTTTTTTAGTAAGTGCGTCTCCATTAGGAACCTGCAGGGTTCGACGTATGTGGCCTACAGCCATTGGAGAATGTACTCAAATAAGTGTACTACATGTTTGCCCGGAAACTTCGCAGAATTCGCCCCGGTTGTTGTGATAAGAGATTAAGTTTGCGACTTCGACAGAACCCCTCTCCGAAGGAGCGCGAACCGGCGATATTCTTGAGGAACTACGATTCCTCTTGGAACCTGCGGTGAATCAATGTTTACGGCTCGACATACTTGAAATACTTAGCCAAATATTTGAACTGCTTGATTTCCACGGAACTTTGCTACATTCGACATGGGCGTTGAGATAAGAGCCGCTAAATTGGGCTTTTTGTTTTGCAAATCTTTACTACAAAGACAAAATCGCGTTTTTTTTAACATGTACTTTCTAAACAAAACTCAGCCTAAAGCTATATGTATTTATATTGTGTTTACTACAAAGTAAAATAAATAACGCGCAAAGGAAAACTCAAGACTCAAGGTTAGTCAACGTCTGTCGTCGTCTTGCAGGGATGCGGAGACAAATAGGGGTCAGAATGATCGCAATGCAATATGCTTGCATATCACCCCAAACAGATGACAATGACTTGAATGTACAATTACCAGTGATATAAATAAAGGCTGAACAAGCGTATGGATGAAAAATTTCCGCGCGCTTTTTTCCCTGCAAAGGTCTGTCCTATGGTCCCTTCATGTGCGCTTGGCATAGGGTGATGAAATCGAATGATTTGGTTCCGACCGCTCGATTTTCGTTTTTGTTCTGGAGCACGTGAAAAGCGTCCCCCTCCACGTGCCCTTTGTGTTGATTGTTCTATGGTGGCATTTTGTTTTCGGCGATATCTTTGTAGTCTCCGTGAGATCGCCTGCTGTCAGAAGGGAGTAGTGCCAAGAATGACATCACCCTAAACAGAAGGACATCGAGGCACCCTAGTCTGTCCAATTCTAATGGGTGTTGAAAAATATGTAACGGTGATGAGTTGAGCGTGTTGGTACATACTTGAAAAAAAAAAAAAAAATCAACCTGAACTTAGGGAAGAACCGTAGAGAGAAAACAGGAGAGATGAGTCGAGACGGCTGACTACCAACGAGTTTTAGTGAAAACTTCTTCCTCATGCTGTGGTGTCCTCAAACAAAAATAACCTACAAAGATATACATGGGCGGTTTCATCTCAACTCAGGCACGGATTTGGGGTCGAATTTTAATTTTGATGAAAAAAAATATAAGTTTTGGGGAAACCCCTTCTGTGGCAGGGAGTGCAAACCGCAAGTTCGGGTGATTTTTTGTTCTCGAGTTAAAGACATTTTAAGCAGCCGAGGCGCAAACTGACCTTTCTCTCGTCGCCTGTCGGAGGTGTCATGTTTCGCTCCTTTCAACTTTTTGCCCTTTTTTGGTAGTGAAATGTAACTTTTTTCGGCCACTCTCAGAATAGCGGTTATTTATGGTCAATAATTTTATTGCGATTATTTATCTTTACTTTTGTTTTAAATATTGTCAAAGTGTGTCCCTTTGACAATATTTGTCAAAGTTTGACCAGCTCTTCCGTGTGACCTATTTGAGATATCGTAACATATTTAGTATTTTCAGAAAGCTGAGAGTATACTCTTTCTGTTAATATTAAGTTTAATGTTGTGTGTAAAAGAGAAAGGGCACTGTATTCTCGTAAAGCAAGGACTATTTCAAAATTTTTGCAAATTGGAGGTTGCTTTTCTAAAAAAAAAAAACACCTTTTATTTGGCTGATTTTTTTCTAGCTAGCTATTGCAGTGTTTTATAGACCGACCCGCTGTTTACAAACAAGCCCGCGTTTGCCCACACCAGGTGTGGGCACTGCGCGTGCGCAGAAACCGAATTCGGGAGGCGTGAAGCATCTGCGCATGCGCGGTGCCGTCGACAGCGCCACCGCAGCTGCGTGACGTCAGGGCCGCGTGTCGGTCTATAAGTTAATATAAATAAAAATGTAATGTTTGTATGGCAGCTATAAGAGCTTGAAATCTGATTTTGTTTGACTGTTTTGTCAGTAAATCAACTTACTCGCAAAAATGCACTAATTCAAAATTGGCGCCTCTTATTTTTTTAATAGATACATGTGAACACACTCATTCTCTGATAGATAATTCTAACGCGATTTTTTATACGAAATATATTTTTAAAAAGTTGCCAATATGACGTTTTCAGACGATATTTGTCAAAGTTTACCAGCTCTTCCGTGTGACCTATATGAGGTGTCTTAACATATTTAGTATTTTCAGAAAGCTTAGAGTATACTCCTTCTAATGATAACGCCTTTTATGTTGCGTGTAAAAGAGAAAGGGAGTATTTTCTCGTAAAGCAAGGACTATTGCAAAAATTTTACGAATTGGAGGTCGATTTTTCAAAAAGCCTACATACTATTTGGCTAATTGTTTTTCTCTAGCTACATATTGCTGTACTTTATGAAGTAAAATAAACAGAAAATCTAATATTTTGTTTGTATGGCGGCTATAAAAGCTCAAATTTTGGTTTTTGTTCCCTTGTCGCCCAGTAATACGAGTGACTCACAAAAATATACTAACTCATAATTAACTCGTCTGAAATTTTTAGTAGCTACCTGTAAATTCCTTTAGTAAAAAAAGATGCAAACGGTGAGTTATGCTAATAAAGCGTCTAGGTCATAATATCTTTAATGTTTGTTTTTTAATTGTCGAACCGCCTCTCTGCAACAATATTTGACGAAGTTCAGCAAGTTGTGCTGTGTGACCTAGTCAATATATTTTTATGACCTTTACATCACTGTAAAGCTCCAATTAAGCTCGTTCGTTTGAGTATAATTTGAATATTTTGCGCTAGAGACATTACGCGGAACATTTGCCTGAAAAAGGAATATTTAGAAAAACTTGCAAGTTTGAAGTCGATTTTCTAAAAAAAAATTAAAAAAAAACACCCCTCTTTTATTTCTTTCATTTTTTATTCACAGTTCGGTAATATAGTATTCTGCCTTGAACTACCAACAGAAATTGTAATATATTGTTTGTATGGCCACTATTAGGACTCGAATCTCGTGCTATGAGAGTTTTGAACGGAACTTCGCATAAACGCTCAGCTGAGCAGAATTTTGACGTATGGAAGGTTTTCTATTTAATGTTAGTACTTACCTCGATATTTGAGCGTAAAAGCTAGGGAAGCAGCAGTATTTATCCTAACAATATTTATTTACTTGGCACTGGGGTGATTTGCATGGTATGTGAGCTTCGCCCTATGTATTGACGGAGAAGATACTTAACAAATGGACTCCCGGACAAACTTAAGTCAAGAGGGAAAAGTCTAAGTAACCAGGCATGAATCACTGAAAATAGAAATGAGACCTAAACACATGACTAACACATTTGAAGCCTCACACGCTACGAAATGCTCGTTATTTTACGAAAAAGTCCGTATGTGCACAAAATAAACCGTACTTCCTAAGCGTGAGATACTATATCGTACATATGTATATGCACTAAATATCAGTTTGAGATAAGAAAATATGAAAATTACATATTAAGTTTGGTATTTCAAACTCAAAGCCGAAAGCAAAAGGCCCCAGAGGAATTCTCTAACGATCTGCATTCCCCCGAATCGGGAGGAAGTAAGCGCTGTGCCCGCACTTGTGGGTACGGACTTCTAAACTTTTTTAAGTGCACTACTCCAAATTTCATTAATGTTTATGGTTGGATATTGAGATAACTGCTAACGATAAATAGAAAACCTTACATAGGCCAAAATTCTGGCCTATGTAAGGTTCGTATCTCCAGCACCGAGGCTCGTATCTCCAGCATACGTGTGTGGAGTGAACGTAAGCGCAAGGTCTCGGAGTTTGATCTCTTTGTCGACTGGGGATTCATGTGCGAGAATGAGGTCAGGGCAACTTTCTTGGAAACACTATACAGAAATGCATCTCTGCCTCCGCTTGTGTGGTCATCAATCTCCGTGCCACAAAGTACTAGGAAAGCATCCAGATAGCGGAACATGGCCATTACCCTTGAATCCTTCAAATTGCTCTCAATCAACTTGCCGCAGGCCGCTATGAATAGATCACATAATTTCGGCTCCACCCGAGAACCAATAAACTCCACTTCTTTCACATGGTGCTGACCCTGATTTTCTACTACTGTTGCCGACAAATAGACATCTAATAATTCCAAGAACATGACCACACTTATCCCAGCTGCGTTCTGAGATGCAGTGATGCCTCGTGTCGGACAGGTTCCCTGAGGTACGAGCGTGGGGTCGAATAATACATATCCTGTACGTTTATGGAAAAAACGCACGCAACACTAGCTCCATTGGCCTAAAGATAAGCAATAAGGTATCCTGAATTGCTTCTTCTGTAAGGGGGATCAGCATTTTGTAGCAGGGAGAGGCTTGCCAGGTTCCACGCTCAGGCACTATGATCCAAAACGGTATGTCCTGTTTATGAGTCTTCGCCGAGAAAAAACACTTCTAAATGGTTCTCCTTTGTTTTTCTGAGTTTGGTGCTTAAGCTGGTTAAGTTATTAGGATCCAACAGCCTCAGGGCTGCCTGCTTGGAGTTTTTTGTTTCGTCTATCATCAACCTGAAGAAAGTTTTTAGCCATAGCTGCACTGGCTCGCTCGCCGTATGCGGCTGGATCGAGGCCAACAAATCCACCCTCCTTATCAGAAACTCATAAATTTAGGTCTTTGTATATGAGCTCTTGAACTATGTAGGACCGAAGCTCATACTTGCATTTTGTGAGTTTTTCTGGCTTCTGGCATTCAAGTCCTTCACTGAGAATCTGCGGAACGTTGTCAGCATGAGCTTTGGATGCGATTGTTCTTACGAGTGCGACCTTGTCGATGGGCTCCAACCGTGGTGGTAAGGCAAATTTGGGCCCTTGCTCGAGCATGTTTCTGGTTCTGTCAGAAATGTTAACGTCCCTGCTGGTCTGAAGAGGTTGCTTGTAATGATCTCTTTAACCGTGCTCTGTCAGTGGGTTTTTTTTTTCAGATAAGGAAGGTACCGCTCTGTCCTTTGTTCACTAAACCTCGTTGGTATACTCAGCCGTCTCGTCTCTCCCGTTTTCTCTCTACAATTCTTCCCTAAGTTCTGGCTGTCTGTTTTTCACGTGACATTATATATATATATATATATATATATATATATATATATATATATATATGTATATATATGAAAGAGGCATGTTGGCTTGGAGGCCGAAGGCGTAGAAGACAGAGATGCGGGGTGACGGTAGAAAACGAACCAGGAGGATTTTATTCGACGTTTCGACCTGAGGCAGGTCTTCGTCAGGAATAGGGTTACAAGAAAAATGTGGTTCTATTTATACAATTTTTAGAGGGGAGAGAGTTCGCATACAAAGAAAGTGCGTAGGGAGAACAGATAAGGGTACACCACCCAGAAACTCACACAAAAGGAGGGTTGAACTCTAAGTCGGGGAAAAGCGCATACAAAGATCGCAAAAAAAAGAAAACAAACAAACAAAAAAAAAAAGAGGGCGATGACGAAAGTAGGTGACTTACCAAATTACACACTTAAAAAAAAAAAAAAAAAAGGAACGAAAACGCACTGTCCAGTTCTAGCTCCAAACTCAGTACCGCAAAATTCTAGGTCCAAATGGTTTATTATTTATGGTCGTTATCATACTATTTATTCGATAGCGCCTCAATTGATGCAAGTGTTCTTGGGCTTCTATTTATTCCTTCCTTTATTGTGTTAAATCGGTATATAAGATATGAGGAATAAATAGAAGCCCAGGAACACTTGCATCAATTGAGGCGCTATCGAATAAATAGTATGATAACGACCATAAATAATAAACCATTTGGACCTAGAATTTTGCGGTACTGAGTTTGGAGCTAGAACTGGACAGTGCGTTTTCGTTCCTTTGTTATGTTTTTTAGTTCATTCCCGTACATTCTGTATTTCCTACCAGTTTTGATGTGTCATCTATGTATTCGGTGACCTCCGTGTGCGGCTTGCCCCCCCCCCCCCCCCCCCCCCCCTTTTTAGATTTCGTCCCTTACTTTGTGTTCTCTGTGGGCAGCCCCTTTCTCTTTTTTTTTTTTAAAGTGTGTCATTTGGTAAGTCACCTACTTTCGTCATCGCCCTCTTTTTTTTTTTTTTTTTTTTGCGATCTTTGTATGCGCTTTTCCCCGACTTAGAGTTCAACCCTCCTTTTGTGTGAGTTTCTGGGTGGTGTACCCTTATCTGTTCTCCCTACGCACTTTCTTTGTATGCGAACTCTCTCCCCTCTAAAAATTGTATAAATAGAACCACATTTTTCTTGTAACCCTATTCCTGACGAAGACCTGCCTCAGGTCGAAACGTCGACTAAAATCCTCCTGGTTCGTTTTCTACCGTCACCCTGCATCTCTCTCTCTCTCTCTCTCTCTATATATATATATATATATATATATATATATATATATATATATATGTTTGGTTTATTGTGTGTTAGCGTGGAGAAAGAAAACGTCCGACGTTTCGTACGCCGCGTCAGGAAAAAAAGTTAGAAAGGCCATTACATAAAAAGGCTGAAGTGTCGTAAAACGCGTCAGAAAGCCCAAGACTGCCATTGCCACGCATATTCGGCGCGGTCGGATTCGAAAGATGCGTCGGCCATTTTTTTGTTGTATGTGTGAGTCGCTGAGTCCGATTAGCCGTCCAACAATATAGGCCTCCCGTGAGTTCACGTGACTCGTGTGATGCTGTCATTTGCTTAAGCCAGACCGCATTCGGCCATTGTTTAAGAACGTGAAGTCTTGATTGGCTGGCGCCATGGCGGATTGCGGAAACGTTTTCAATTATGTAACTTCCTGAAGGGCTGGCGCCAGGTCGCATTCGACCACCTCTTTACATCATATGACCTGCTGACTGCCGGGCGTCAGGTCGGATTCCGCTATCTTTTTGACGCGTCCTACGACTCGTCTATCTTTTTGACGCGTCCTACTACTCGTGGCCCGTGGGATGACTGTACCTGGATATGTCTCGCACTTTAGTCATCCGTTTCTGTGTGTGTTGTTTCTTCAAATACTCTGTTGCGTCGCATAAGCCACCGCGTGCAGCGGGAACAAATCAGACGAACAGCCGGTGGCAGCGTATCACGTCTTTATTCGGTTGCGTCTACAATATATAGTTGTCTGAGCGGGAGGAGGATACGGAAAGGGTGAGGCAAAGTGGGAAGGAGGAACGACGGGGTACCGACTATCTCTTGTGTTGGCGAACCAAATAAAAGAAGCCAGCATGCGCGGGAATGACAATGCAGAAACAAAAAACTAGTGACAATACAACAATTTCTTTCCCCTTGATAGTGGAACCGATCTACTGGTTTACGAAGTCTCATCGACCGCCGGGTCGCTGGTTGAGCTCCACCTGCGTCCGTCTTCGTGGTAGAGGATGGGGGCGTAGTTGGGTCATCTAGCCGCTGGTTCCTGTCGGGAGATAGCTGAGCAGAAGGCCCCACAGCCGCTTCGGGGGGCTTAGGAAGGCGGTGCTCGACCTGAGGCCACTGTAGCGTTCGATGCGTGGCTATCCGGCAGACTCTGCGGGCTTGCGTCGTGGCGGGGGCGTAGTTGGTCGGTGTGCCGCTGAATGACCGTTGCAGGGGTTTCCACGGTCGCCATCCGGGCTCCTGTCGTGGTCTTGACGCGCCCGGGTGTCCATTTTTCACCGGCGCCGTAATTGCGCACATAGACGTTGCTGTCCAGTTGTACCGCCCAGTCACCATGTCCTTGTGGCGGCTCTGCAACAATTTGAGGAAAACATGCGTCTAAACGAGAACGTACCTGGTAACCCAGTAGCATCTCGGAAGGCGATTTTCCCGTGCGCTGATGAGTCCTCCTATAGTTGAATAGCAACCTATACAGGTTGTCTTCCAATGTCCCCTCTTTCATTTTATGAAGGCCATCTTTCACTGTACGGACTGCACTTTCGGCTGCTCCGTTCGACTGAGGGTGAAAAGGGGCTGTGCGGAGGTGAGTGATGTGGTTTCTCTTTACGAATGTAGCAAATTCTTGGCTAGTGAACTGCGTTCCGTTGTCAGAAACTATTGCACGTGGCACGCCGAAAATGTTGCGTAGACAGTTGATCGTACTCGCTGCGGTAGCATGTTTCATGGGTACAGCTTCGATCCATTTTGAATGGCTGTCCACCACTACGAGTATCATCCTCCCAGCTAGAGGTCCTGCAAAATCTATGTGTAGCCGAGACCACTTCTCTAGGGTCTGTGGCACCGGGTGTGCTGCTGTCGGCATGGGAAAGTTTATTATGCAGTTGTGGCAGTTAGCTGATAGTCTTTCGATATCGCGGTCCAGTCCTGGCCACCAAAACAACGATCGGGCAACGAATCGCTTTCAATTTGTTCGAACTAATGGCACTAATTCTTCGCCCTCACCTGTTAACTCCGGTGTCCCTCAGGGCTCCGTACTCGGACCACTCTTATTTCTTATTTATATAAATGACCTTCCTGTGCATGTTTCTTCCTCTATTAGTCTATTCGCTGACGATTGTGTAATTTATGAAGAGATAGTTAACGACTCTGACATTTCCGCCCTTCAGGTTGATATTAACAACATCTGCAAATGGTGCAAGGAATCGCTCATGGAGCTTAACATCACTAAATGTACATCTATGAGAGTATCTCGTCATAACAACACTTGTCCTTCCTACTCTATCAACAATTCTACTCTAGTTTCTGTGTCCTCCTATAAATATCTCGGCATTCACATAACCAACGGCCTCTCCTGGAATATCCACGTCCAATATGTCACTAACAACGCAAATAGGCTTTTGGGCTATCTCAAACGTAACTTTTCGCTTGCTCCCCTTTCGTTAAAACTTCTCTATAAAACCCTAGTTCGTCCTAAACTTGAATATGCAGCTTCTATCTGGAGCCCCGGTATCATCCTTGCATCAGCTGTCGAATCTATTCAGAATCGTTCTGCCCGTTTCATACTTTCGAACTATCATCGTACAGCCAGTGTAACTTCCATGAAATCGTCCCTCTCCTTGCCTGATCTCTCTTTCCGAAGAAAAATATCTCGTCTATGTTTATTTCACAAGATGTATTACTCTAACCCCGCTCTCCGTCAAGCATTGTTTTTAGAACCATCGTACATATCATCACGTGTAGACCATGACCTAAAGGTAGGGATTCCCCATTGCAGCACATCCACATTTAATGCCTCTTTTCTACCCCAAACCTCCATTGATTGGAATCGCCTTCCCGCACATATAGTCTCGATAACTAACACAGTTGATTTTAAAAATGTCATTACCAACTTTTTAACAGATGTTCCGTAGCGCGTGTTTTTTTTTTTTGTGTGTGCTTGTGTGTGTTTTTTTTTTGTTTTTTGTTTTTTGCCTTGTTCAACTATGTTACTTTTATGTGTTAACCGCCCACTCCCCTCTGTAATGCCTTCGGGCCCTGAGGGAATAATAAATGAAATGAAATGAAATGAAACAGACTTCATAGCTGAGGAACCTTGGTGTGTTTCATGCAGGAGCTGCAGCACTCTCGACTGGGCTCTGACTGGTATGATCACTCGATTACCCCAGTATACTAGTTGGTGTGCCACCGACAACTCCAGCTTGCGATCATAAAATGGCAGCAAAGAAGGCTCCAGTCCCTTCGCTCTTTTAGGCCAGCCGCGCAATATGTACTGCTTGACACGAGCTAAGGTGGAATCGGCGGCCGTAAGATCTTTTAGCTTACGTGTCGTCACCACGCCGTCATCCAAGCTCTCCAAGGACAGAACATACTCTGGGGGTTCACCGTCATCTTCCGGCTCCGTTGACAGCATTGGCAATCTGCTGAGGGCGTCCGAGTTCAGCAACTGCTTTCCTGGCACGTAGTGCAGCTTGTAACGGCAGCCACCCAGGTAAAGCGCCCAGCGTTGAATCCGGGCGGCGGCCATTGCCAGAGTCAGGCGGTCAGCTCTCAGGAGGCCCGAGTGGCTGGTGGTCGGTAACTAAGGTAAACTCTTGACCTAGGAGATAATCCCGAAACTTTGTCACGCCAAACACGAGTGCGAGGGCGTCTCGCTCAAGCTGAATATAGTTCCGTTCTGCTTGTGTTAAGGTCCTAGAGCGGAACCCGATGGGCTTGTGAACGTTGCCCGAGGTGTGGAACAGGACTGCTCCCACGCCATACGGCGATGCGTCGCATTCTAGCTTTAGCTCCTTAGACGGGTCGAAATGCGCAAGAACCTTGGCGTCCTTAAGGCATTGCTTGGCCCTGTTGAAAGCGATTTCCTGTGGTTGTTTCCACTGCCATCGTGAATTTTTCTCCAATAGTCGATATAGCGGAGCGAGGAGGGTTGACATGCTTGGCAAAAACTTAGCATAAAACGTCAACATTCCCAGGAACGAACGGAGCCCACTTATGTTACGTGGGCTGGATGCCTGTGCGATTGCGTCCACGTTTTTTTCTCAATCGGGTGGAGGCCTTGCTTGTCTATGCGATGACCGAGATAAGTGACGGCCGGTTGACAAAAAGTGCACTTGTCATACCTCAGTTTAACGCCGTGTTCGCGAAACCGCTCCAGCACGCTTTTCAGTCGCTCCCCGTTATCGTCCTTTTTTTTTTCGGACACGAGCACGTCGTCAAGAGGCTTGCACACCTAGCAGGCCCGCAAGTGTCCCGTCCATTTTTCTTTGAAAAATTGCCGGGGCAGAGGCAACGCCAAACGGAAGCCTATTATAACAAAACAAGCCCCTGCGAGTGTTAATAACACAAAGCTTCCGCGCGGCTTCAGCCAATGGCACCTGATTATACGAGTGCTCGTAAGTCCAAGGTGCTGAAACTATATCCTCAATAACAGGCAGCGGATATTGTTCAACTGCGCAGGCGGGGTTCAATGCGACTTTGAAATCACCAGAAATTCGTACATTGCTGTCTTTCTTAAGTACTGGGACTATGGGGGTTGCCCATTCCGAGTGTTTTACCAGTGATAGCACACCGAGAGATACTAGCCGGTCAAGCTTTAACGACAGCTTATCGCGAAGCGCGTAAGGGATGGGTCTCGCCTTACAGAACTTGGAAACTCCGTCCTTCAGTTGCAGGCTGGCGGGAGGTCCCTTGCTTACGCCCAGGTCTGTGGAGAAGACATCCTGGTAGTCACTGAAGATGTTGACTGATGAGCTGCAATTTGGGTTTGGCGCTGCAGAGGCGTGTCCGGCCCACTGCAGAATCGACATCCCGGCATCCTTCAGCTTGGCAAGCAGGTCCCGGCCGTATAGGCTTGGTCCCGCACAGTCCAGAACAGTGAGGGAGCAATCGACGTCCACGCCTTTGTAGCACACACCGAGTTGAAGCTCACCCAACACTGGAATGCGACCTGTGTAGCATGACAGCTTAACACGTGACGGCTTCAAGCACGGCCACACCTTGCGATGTTTCTCAAAAATTTGCCGTGATATGACACAAACAGGAGATCCGGTGTCGACTTCCATTGGTAGTTCTACTTCCCCCCACGTTAACGTGCGGCGAATCGGCGGTTCGAGAAAGTTCTTTCTTTCTGAAACCAAAGTCCAGATGTGCGTTTCATCACTGCCTTCCGCGTCTGACCTATAGCTTCAGCAACAGCCAAGGTCGTTGCGTGAGCCGCCTTCGTCACTTGGCTTTTGCGGGCAGCAGCGTTCCGACATTTCCTTGCCAAGTGACCATGCCGTCCACAACGGTAACAACGAGACTTGGCCCAGCCACAGCTGTTGTCATCATGCTTTGTGCTCCCGATCTGCCGCACTCTCGCGGGGCATCGCGCTTCACGTTATCTTCTGCTGAGGAATGACGACGCGCTTGCACTTGCAGTAGTGCCGCTGGCTCCGAAGACATTTTTTTTTGGCGTCGTTTTCGGCTGTTTCCGCCGAAACTGCTGATGCTTCGGCTTCCTCTAGTGTTAGATCTCTTTTTGCAAGCAGTTGCTTTTGTAAGGTACTTGAGCGCACTCCGCAAACGATTCTGTCCCTGAGCATGCGGTCCAACATGCTGCCAAAGTTGCAATTGTCTGCTATCCGGCGTATTTCAACTAGAAATGCATGGACAGATTTGCCTTCCATTTGACAACGGTTGAAGAACTTTAACTTTCCGTTATTTCGTGCCGCTTAGGGTCGTAGTACTCATTCAGGGCTTGTAAAACTTGTTCGTAAGTCAGAGAATTAGGCGTGCAGGGGGCTACTCTTCCTGCTAGTACTTGTACAGTCTTCGTGCTCAGTGCCGCCACTAGCAGCGCTCTTTTTTTTTTTAGCAGAGTCTGTGACGGTGTTAGCCTCAAAGTAGGCTTCGACCTTAATGAGATAAGGTTTCCACTTATCTTTGTCTTCGTCGAATTAAGGTAGCTGCTGGTGGGCCATAGCTGTCCTCGGCACGCCGCTGAGCTGTATGGCTGCCTCCGGGGCTTTCTTGTCCGCTTGGGCGAGGTCCGGACTCGTCGCCACTGTTGCGTCGCATAGGCCACCGCGTGCAGCGGGAACAAACCAGACGAACAGCCGGTGGTAGCGTATCACGTCTTTATTCGGTTGCGTCTGCAATATAAAGTTGTCTGAGCGGGAGGAGGATACGGAAAGGGTGAGGCAAAGGGGGAAGCAGGAACGACGGGGTACCGACTATCTCTTGTGTCGGCGAACCGAATAAAAGAAGCCAGCATGCGCGGGAATGACAATGCAGAAACAAAAAAACTAGTGACAATACAACAGACTCAAGCAAGAATTCAACAAACAAACAGTGAAAAAAAAAGACGTTTACAATTTCCTGTAACACCGATTTAGAGCGCAACTCTTGAGGAGGAAGAGGGGAGGGTACTGAGGGGAGGGTATGCACCTCCTCCTCATTCGTACCTTCTCCTCCTCCCCTCCTCTTTCTTCACGCGCGAAACGCTCGTCGTCACGCGGCGTTTCGGTGAAGTCACGGTGACGTTTCGGCACGTGACTTGCACCGAAACGGGAAATGCGCATTATTCATTCGGCTGTTATAAATGTGTCGTCAGTCCCCGCTTTCCCGGCCATTTGTTGCTAAGTCAACTCTCACTTCGGCGCTATCAAGTGTTCAGCGGTGCTCTGCAAATTGTATGAGCTATAGGGTGTATTCACTGGCGGCCATATCTGTGTGCGCTAATGCTGAGCACGTGCTGATAGCGAGCTTACACAGTTATTTTGCAACGTGCACCCCGCACCATCAGGATTGCCGGTCTTGGCAGCCTATTAATGCGAGCTCGTTCTGAGCATGCGCTCTAAACAGTGACCTCAAATATGGCGCCCAGTGAATACTCCCTATATCTGCTGATATAGCTCATGCAATTTTTTCGTGAGCTTCGCTCGTGTGCACCACCTCATTTTGGTTGTTGTCGATTTTTATGTTTTTATTCAGAAAATAGAGCTTCATTATGAGGCAGTTACCAGAAAAATAAAAAAAATGAACCCTACAAAACTAAAAACTAGAGAAAATAGAAATTATTGCCATAACGTTTTAAGCAGGGAAATCTTAGAAACGAATACGTTCATGCCACAAATTATTCTGTGACGGACTGAACCAAAACAGATCGAAGCGACACGACATAATATTTCATAAATAATACAGGCGCACTACTCCTCACTACACTATTAGACAATCACACATATCTTGTTAGTTATTTGACCTTATCTCAGTATTTTAGGCGCAGAAAATCGCGTGACCGTTTTTGTTCATTCACTGGCGACCAACGCATGGTTTTGCGCTATCACGAAACTGCAGAGTGAAAAAAGAAAACGGATGCCCGGATTCGCGCCCCGAAGTGAGAGCCGACTACTACATAGTTCGTTTCAGCTTATGTCTAGACGCAGCCGACGCTACGTGGTAATCGGACCAATCGAGTAGCCTCAAAAGCGCGAGTCACTTCCGTTTATGATTGGTTCAGTGATGATAGAATACGTACAGAAACATGACGAACGCCATGATGGTGCCCTTTTTCACGCTTTCTGATTGATCCTATCAGCTCGTTGCGTTGGCTGCGTCGAAGTACACTCATTTTGTTTTGTTTTATTATATAGCAACTAAGACATCTTACAAAACGAAAAATAGATCCCGCTTGACCGCGGATGTTGTTTTCACATTCCGGCCACTGTTCCTACAAACATGAATTAAACAATCTACATAATTTAAAATGAAAACCAGATTACAATTTCACTTTGTGCTTTGATCGACTGAGCTATTTGTGAACTTGTGGAGGCGCAATGAGAATGTATGTGAAAATGTGCGTTTGACCCTGCAGAGAGCTTGCGATAGGTCACTGGAGTGGTCAGGGCATTGGTTGCGTGAGGAATCGAATTTGAGACTTGATGGTCTGCCGGCGACAAAGCACAGCTAAAAACACTAAGGTGTTGGATGACCCAGTCTTGTCTGCGTTAGAACGTGGCTAAAATTTATATGCAGTGATGCTGTAACAAGATCACCCCGGACGTCTCTTCCAAAATTCGCAGGGCATCATAACTCCCCTCTTCGGTTGATTGCCCTATATGTTAAATAGAGAACTCCTTACAAGTGTTGCAGGCGTTACCCAAAAAAAGTAATGCCAAAACTCGTTACTCGCAAATAAAAGGAACGCGTTACCGACCTACCTTACCTCAAAATAAAAGGAACGGGTTACCGTTACTTTTAAAAGTAACGCACGTTACTTTTGCGTTACTTTTTTAATAATAATTAACACGTTTCACTGTTTTGACGGTACAGGTATGCATAACCGCCATATTTCAAGAAACACTGCGTCCATCCAGAAACAACATACTTACCTTATCTTTTTGACGGTTCCACCTAAATACTCCCAAGAAAAACGCAAAAGAAAAACGCAAAAAAACTTTAAAAATCTAATATGCATGGCTTGGCGCCTAGAAACACAAAAACGTTAAAGTATATATTTTTTAAAGTCTTGGCAAGAATATGTAACGAGTAACGTAACTACGTTACCCGTTACTCGTAAGAAGTAAAGTAAGTACGTTACCCGTTACTGTCTTGAAAATGCAGCGAGTACGCACAGCGTTACTGAAAAAAGTAACGTGTTACCGCCAACACAAGTGCCGTTTTTTTTTTTTTGTAGTTACGGTGAAATTTTGTGTTGGATGGTGCTCAGTTACCGAAAAGCAGTCTACAGCAATTGGTCGTCACACGGCAGTCACTTTAGTGTTAAAATCAGGTGGATAACAATACAGTATTTATGTTTCGCTTGTTTTCTATGCTCTGCTTAAAATCACTTTAAAAAGTACGTTTTTTTTTAGAAGTCCTGAGAGTGTTGACTACATAATCCGTGTAGGCAGCTCGAAATACTTATGTGTCTCGTTGTTTTTATACACGTATTTACCTATTTATGTATTAACACTGTAAAGGTCGGTTCACGTAAGCGTTTGCTTACGATTTCCTACGTAACCGAAATCTGGATACCACAAAAAACGGCGGCAAAAGCGTGCAACGGGATGCTCATCATCACTCATACCGCGATATCTCGAACGGATGACCGTATTTTTTTAAAAAAAGGAGGCGCATTTGACAGATATGTTTACGTCTTGTTTTTCCGAGAAGGAGAGGGAACGGCCTCGCGTCTTCTCCGCCTCGCCGCCTTGAGGGGGCGGAGCGAAGAGAGGAGGAAACGAGATATCTTGACGTCACGCGCCTCGTCGGAGTCGTTCAATCTCGACCTCTTTTTCCAAAAAATACGGCCGTCCATTCGAGATATCGCCTTTCGAGTAGTGTTCTAGGGATTGTAGCGTCCAGCCTAAAGCTCCTGCATTGTTTTCTGAAATCCAAATTTCGGTTCACCATCCCTTTAAGGGTTCACTAAGACATTTCTGAGATCATCTGTTCTTGGTGATAATTTATGGTACGGGCTCCAAGCATCCTAGAAATCCAAAAAATTATGCTTGTGCGACGTCTATTTCCCTACTAAGAATGGGATCGAAGTTCGTGCCACGCCCCTTTCTGAGCGGAAAAATCTGGAGCACAGAATTCAGCGGAGGCCCCGGCGTCGTGACCGCGGACGTGCGTCAGCCAGTCCGCGCGCCCGTCGTCACACCGCCGGCGCCTCCGCTGGATTCTGTGCTCCAGAGTTTTCCGCTCAGAAAGGGGCGTGGCACGAACTTCGATCCCATTCTTAGTAGGGAAATAGACGTCGCACAAGCATAATTTTTTGGATTTCTAGGATGCTTGGAGCCCGTACCGTAAGTTATCACCAAGAGCAGACGATCTCAGAAACGTCTTTAGTGCACTTTTAAGCCTTATACACACCTTTTGCCGATATGAAAATGCATAACTCAACATCAAACGTGATTAATCACGCATACACAGTTCACGCAACAGAAGCATGTACAAGAAAAAAAAAACAAAAAACAGCCAGGTAAAGTAGTCAGTGTAAAATATACGTAATCGTGGACAATATGAGCTGAAACAGCGCGTACGGTACTACCTGCGCCGCCTGTCGCCTTGCCCCGCACACACGGCGCACCTTGAGGCCGAGATAAATTATCACTTGCGCTCGCTGCTCCGCTGCGCTCTTCCGGCCGTCTGAAAGCGAGACAGCGGGTGCGACAGCGGGCGTGTGTGTGGTAGGGCGGCACGGAGAGGGAGGGGGGGGGGGGGGGCAGAAGATAACACTTGTAGTTCCTTTTAGAATGCAGCTCTTAGGCGCCCGTTTCCGGCTTGATCGGCGTCGGCGTCGGCGTCGCCGTCGGCGTAACCGCGAGCCCCCCCCCCCCCCCCCCCCCCCCCGAGGACCTCGGGAGGACCTCGGGAGGACCTTGGGTACCTTCGGTGACCTCGGGAGGACCCCGGGTACCTTCGGTGACCTCGGGCAGGGGGGGTCACGTGACCCCCCCCCCCCCTGAGGTTACGTGACCGACCTGAGGTCACGTGACCCCCTCCCCCCCCCCCCAAGTCAGGTGACCCCCCACCCCCACCCCCAAGGAAGCTTGGTCGGCTTCGAACCAGAGACCTTTCGTGCAGTAGCCCGACGCGGTACCTGTCCGCAAAATTAAATTAATTATTTAAATAATTAATAATTAATTAGGAGTGGGAGGAGGGAAGAGGAGGAGGAGGAGACGAGGGGAGGAGACTGAAGGATAAGGGCAGGAGGACGAGGTGTAGGAGAAGGACGGGGAGGAGGAGGAGGGGAGGAGATTGAAGGATGAGGGAGAAGGAGGAGGAGGAGGAGGGGTATTCCCTCCCCACAGTACCCTTCCCTCCTCCTCTTCCAGAGCTGCGCTCTAATTCGGCGTTACAGGGACTTGTAAACGGCTTTCACTTTTTTGCAATTGATTTACTTCATTGTATTGGTAGAATCACTTAAAAAAATTTCTGACTGATGAAGAAAAAATGTTGAAGTATCAGATGCGATTACCGTTTTTAGGAAGTCATATCAAAAGTCGTTGTAGGTTTTTTTTTTTTTTTTTTTTTTTTTTATGAAGTGCATGCACAAAGTAGGACATCGTAAAATATAGGCCAAAATTTGTATATGGGATTTAGTCCGGCTCCAATGTATTTACTTTTTTATTTTTATTTTTTATTGAGCACAGCTCTGTAAAAGAGAAACAACTTAACCATAAACGGAGGTTTTGTAACCTTGACTGGTATTAAAAGGTTCAAAACTAATTTATCTTTGTTACTGGGCCCACGTGTTTATTTCAAACAAAATAAGTGTTTACAAGACATCAGTGTTTTATTTACAAATTCATAGTCTTAATAAAGTGCAACAAACAGTCGTATATTTGCCAGGAGAAGGAGCTTGCAAGTTCATCGAAGGAATATTCGCAGAGGACAATGTCAGACACAAAAAAATAATAGTCGGCGTAGAAGTTCAATTGCAACATACAAGAAGATAAGGATCAGGGATGCACTACTCAAAGGTATCCGCTGGTTAACGGCACCAAACAGTGTGTCGACATCGTAGCAGCAAGCTTTGTTCCAATCGGCAGAAAAGTCCGGTTCATGGGGTCCTGAGGCGCAGTAAAGCCTACGAAAGAAGTTAATACGGCGTCCACGGTTCTCATCCTGTATAAAAGGAATCATAGACCACGGCCAAGAAATCTGGCTCCTCCCCCCCCCCCCCCCCCCCCCCCCCTGCCCGAAGCATCACCCATTCACCTCTCATCACTTCCCACAATTCGTCGGCAGTGGTGCGTTGAAGGGGACGCCGTGACATCTTGATGCGCCTCCAAACGTGTTCGATGATATTCAGATCGGCTCCTTTTGGGGGCCAAAGCAGCTCCGTCAGGCAGCGCTTCTCGGGGAGATACGAGCGTGACAACGCATTTTCCACTTTGGCGCTTTCTTGAAATGCACTGAAATGCATAATAGCTGAAAACGTGAACGTTTGGCTGCACGGCACACGCATCGTGATGGTGGTTCTGTCGGCCAATATTTTCGCTCGCAGACGGCCGGAAGAGCGCAGCGGCGCAGTGAGCGCAAGTGAGAATTTATCTCGGCCTCAGGGTGCGCCGTGTTTGCGGAGCGATGCGTCAGGCGGCTCAGGTAGTACCGTGCACAGGCTGGAGCGCTGTTTTAGCTCATATTGTCCGCGATAGTACATACATATAAAATATGGCCCACGCAAATGAAATACACCTCAGAGGTGTAAATGAGGTACGAAATTCGCACTTTTAGAATTGTAAATGTACCTTGATATAAGCATCGGAAGAACAAGCCTCAAAGATCACCCGAGAATCGTTCGCGATTCTCGGGTAAGCCTCGTCATATGTGGTTTAAATGTCGCCTGATCCTTCCACCAGTTGTTTCAACAAGCCAAGAGCGGCGGTCAATTTTTTTAAACAGTGTGCCTTGTATCCACTTGGGAGCACCTCTGAAATTAACGACAACTACTTGCTGTCCTTCCTTGAAGGTCCTGGATGCAGGCATCGTTTCTTCGAGTTGTTTCTTAACACTCTTTGGTGAAGGCATCAGTCTGCTGATGTTGGTAGAGAGTTCCCGACCGAACATCACGAAAGCAATGGTCTTTCACTGCGGAAGTCCACACTTCAATATGGAATAACGGTCTACGGACACTGAGCCAAATATCTACAACTAAAAATATAATCGATCTAAAAATAGATAGCTAAGAATATGGGTTACCTAAGTGAAGAAACTGATCTGCGAAACTGTATGCACAAAGAACTAGGAATGTTGCGTTTTAGAGACCAGATAAAGTGTGATATTATAATAAAAAATTTTTCAACAACAAAAATAAAATGTAAAATGCCAAGGGAAGAACGTCAGAACCGAATAGAAAATTTATTGAACCATTTATTTATACCAAATATGGAGAGGCCACAAGACATTATTATGTACCCAAGATTTTTATTGAATTATTTGTATAGTTACTCGGGATAAACGTCCCCAAAATAAAAAAAAAAGAAGCTGTCAAAACCATGGATACTTGAACAGAGTAGAAAAACACCCCCAGAAAACTGTTCGCTTCGATAGGTTGAACTGCAGTTAACGAAGTGACGTAAGTAGTGCAAAATTCCAACATACATATACATTACTGCTGTTTAATGAATTAATAAAATAGACTGTAAGTACATTATTCTGGGGCTATAAACTCCAATTATTTTGCGATGGCGCGCTTTGGTGCAAGTTTCATAATTATCTAATAAAAATGTAGAGGCATCTGTTGCGTCCCACGCACAAGCCAGTGTTGCTTATGTGAGACTTACATTGAACTGCATTTTAAGAAGTAAATAAAGATTGTATTGTATAGAACTCGAGACCGTCGTGTGTTGATTGAAGGGGAACCTCGCTAGTCTCAAGGACAAAACGGTCCCTTGTCTTTCGCCAGCCCTTGCTCCAGTTCATAAACCATCCGTTCGGCTTGGCCGTTCGTCACAGGATTAAAAGGCTCTCTGGTTACTGCATGGATTCCGTTGTTGTGGTAGAATTCCACGATTTCTTTTGCAAACTGTTCCGTTGTCGGACACGGTTGCGAACAGAAACCTAAGCTCTCTGATAACTCCTGTGGACGTAGCAGTTGTCATGTGGCGCACTTCCAGCCACTTCGTATAAGCGTATACGATGACCAGGAAAATCTGCTCTTCCAAAGGACCCGCGAAGTCAAGGGCACACCAGTGCCGCATTCTGGGAGACAGGACATGGGGTACCGGTTTCTGGGCGCCTAATATGCCAAGTAAGTGTTGATGGCCAGTAACGATAACCACTTTGCGTCCAGGATGTATTGGTAAAAAATGTACTGCTCCAAATACAACCCCATAACCCTTCTCGGTCCAATGGGGAGGAATTCAGCTCGGCTTCACCCAGTGTTCGTGATGCGAACGCGGTGGGAGCTTCTCGGCCTTCTTAGCCCACTTGGGCGAGCCCCGCTCCAACGCCGTACGGCGAAGCGTCGCAGGATAGGATAAGCGGCTTCGAGTCGTCGCAGTGGGCCACGAGAGTTGCGATGATGCGCCCCTGTATCCCAATGAAGAGCGCCGTCCTCAAGCACTCGGCGAGGGCGCGGAAGAACTCGAAGCGAAACAAACAAAAGGGCAAAACATTTCTTCACTTGGCGACGTGACGACTGGCACCGGAGCGGCGGAAGACGGCAATGACCGTGGCGGGGTTGTAAAAGCCACGCAACTCGCGTGCAACACGAGTGCAAGCGCCGCGACTACGGTGGGGGCGAGATCTACTTCTGACTGAGTGAGCTCATGAGTTCGGTGAGGGGCGTGGGTTTGTGAGTTCGGTGAGTTCATGAGTTCGAGGAGTTCATAAGTTCGGTGAGGGGTGTGAGTTTGTGAGTTCGGTGAGTTCATGAGTTCGATAAGTTCATAAGTTCGGTGAGGGGTGTGAGTTTGTGAGTTCGGTGAGTTCATGAGTTCGAGGAGTTCATAAGTTCGGTGAGGGGTGTGAGTTTGTGAGTTCGGTGAGTTTATGAGTTCGAGGAGTTCATAAGTTCGGTGAGGGGTGTGAGTTTGTGAGTTCGGTGAGTTCATGAGTTCGAGGAGTTCATAAGTTCGGTGAGGGGTGTGAGTTTGTGAGTTCGGTGAGTTCATGAGTTCGAGGAGTTCATAAGTTCGGTGAGGGGTGTGAGTTTGTGAGTTCGGTGAGTTCATGAGTTCGAGGAGTTCATAAGTTCGGTGAGGGGTGTGAGTTTGTGAGTTCGGTGAGTTTATGAGTTCGAGGAGTTCATAAGTTCGGTGAGGGGTGTGAGTTTGTGAGTTCGGTGAGTTCATGAGTTCGAGGAGTTTATAAGTTCGGTGAGGGGTGTGAGTTTGTGAGTTCGGTGAGTTCATGAGTTCGAGGAGTTCATAAGTTCGGTGAGGGGTGTGAGTTTGTGAGTTCGGTGAGTTCATGAGTTCGAGGAGTTCATAAGTTCGGTGAGGGGTGTGAGTTTGTGGGTTCGGTGAGTTCATGAGTTCGAGGAGTTCATAAGTTCGGTGAGGGGTGTGAGTTTGTGAGTTTGGTGAGTTCATGAGTTTGAGGAGTTCATAAGTTCGGTGAGGGGAGTGAGTTTGTGAGTTCGGTGAGTTCATGAGTTCGAGGAGTTCATAAGTTCGGTGAGGGCTGTGAGTTTGTGATTCGGTGAGTTCATGAGTTCGAGGAGTTCATAAGTTCGGTGAGGGGTGTGAGTTTGTGAGTTCGGTGAGTTCATGAGTTCGATAAGTTCGGTGAGGGCCGTGAGTTCGTGAGTTCATGAGTTCGGCGAGTTCATGAGGGAAGACTTGAAGGTGAGTGCGGCCGTAAGGGTGAGGGTGAGTTTTTAACTTTTTTTTATTTTGAACTGGTTGTGAGTGAGTGAGTTCAACCAAAATGCCGATCTCTGCCTTCAATAGACTCTCTGACCTCCAATATACTACGTGTCACTAGTTGCGTGCAGTACAGGCGAAGGCAACGCCAGGCGAGGAGAGAAAGTGCAAGCACTAGGAAGGCTGGGGAGGCGGAGAGAAACCTCCCCTACTCTCTAACGTTCCTAGTGCTCTCCATTTCTCCCCTCGCCCTCCTCTCCCATCCTGCCTTCCTAGTGCCAACACCTCCTAGACTAGGAAGGCCTCAGCGCTATTTTCGCATGGCCGAAAGAAGAGGCCATCGGGGCCGTGGAAGAGAAGGCAACTTGCGGTGGTTTACCGTCATAGCAACGAGCACTAGGAAGGTGGGACGGGAGAGGAGGGCGAACTACTTGTCTAGTTGTGTGCTGTCAGGCGAAGAGAGAAAGGGCGAGCATTAGGAAGGCGGGACGGAGAAGGGGGCAATGGAAGGCAAGGGGAGAAAGGAAGAGCACTAGGAACGTTAGAGAGGATGCTTCTCGACAGATTGATACTTTAGACCCATGTTGCGGATAAAAAAAACAGGACGCGGGATGGCCAAAAAAACATGCTTTTCTTGTAAGGCTCGTCAAATTATGAGGCGCTGGAGAAATTCAGCCTTCTGCGTTAAGTCCTTATTTCGAACTCTTTTTGTTCGCCTTCCGCCCATTGAAAAGCATGCGGGAAGGCAACGAACGCCGAATGAATGGAAGCACGCACGATACCACCGTGCGTGCTTCCATTCATTCGGCGTTCGTTGCCATGGTGACGGCGAGGAAAGCAGACGTGCGGAAGAACGCTGCGGCGCAGCGATACCAGGTGCGTTTTAGGCCCTTCCCGCATGCTTTTCAATGGGCGGAAGGCGAACAAAAAGAGTTCGAAATAAGGACTTAACGCAGAAGGCTGAATTTATCCAGCGCCTCATAATTTGACGAGCCTTACACGAAAAGCACGTTTTTTTGGCCATCCCGCGTCCTGTTTTTTTTTATCCGCAACATGGGTCTAAAGTATCAAACTGCCGGCTTCTCTCCTCCCCCCCCCCCAGCATTCCTACTGCTTGCCATTACTCCCTTCGCATTGCGTTGCCTTCGCCTGTACTGCACGCAACTAGTGACACGGAGTATAGCTCAGTACATACGACGGATAATCTCCCCACTGGATACCTCCCACCCACTAACCCCGGCTGATAAAGAGGACTCCTCCTAGTTTTCCAGGAAAGAATCAACACGACTCGGGAATGAGTTGTTAAAAATAGTTTATCTCTTTCTCTCTCTGCGACATATAATATTGTTGACCTAATCAGCAGCCCATAAAATGCTAGAACTCGTCAACCATCCACAGTTGCAATATTTTTCGACGTGGAGAAAGCTTTCGACACTCTAATATTACAAGTATTCTTCAAAGGCTTTTTTTAGAGCGCAGCTCTTAGGCGCCTGTTTCCGGCTTGAGCGGCGTCGCCGTCGGCGTCGGCGTCGGCGTAACCGCGCGGTGCATTATGGGAAATATCCCATAATGCACCGCGCGAGCCCCCCCCCCCCGGGGTCACGTGACCGCGGGGAGGAGGGGGAGGGGAAGGTCACGTGACCCCCCCGGCTCACGTGACCTCGGGGGAGGAGGGGGAGGGGGGTCACGTGACCTGGGGGAGGAGGGGGAGGGGGGTCACGTGACCTGGGGGGAGGAGGGGGAGGGGGTCACGTGACCCCCCCCGGATCACGTGCCCCCCTCCCCCAAGGTCACGTGACCCCCCCCCGGAGGAGATTAAAGAATGAGGGGAGGAGGAGGAGGAGGGGTATACCCTCCCCTGATTACCCTTCCCTCCTCCTCCTCAAGAGCTGCGCTCCAATTCGGCGTTACAGGGAGTTGTAAACGGCTTTCATTTTTTTGACAATTTTTTGTTTGGTTGACAATTTCAGGTTTTTCTTGGAAATACACCGAGCAGCTTCATCGAAAACATAAAGGCATTTCCCAAGGTTGCATACTAACCTCCGAATTCAAAAAGGTTTCTTTCCTTACATCAGTGCCTTTCCTTTCGTAAGTGGGCGCACTTAGGAATCACGAGTCAACCTTATACTTAGATTGGCTCCTTTCATTTAAGGTTTCCTTACTCGCTTACTTAAAGAACGAAGGAAACGATGTAGCTTCATATAGATGCTTCCTTTCCTTTCCGCTTCCAGGAGGGGCAGGATCTGGGTGATGGGCGATGCTTCCTACGTCTTGAATTACTGGTACGGGGTACTAGAATAGGGGCAGTGGAGTGAACGGTAGGGTGCGCCTTGTGAGGGCTGTCACAGCCAGTGGCGAAAGAAGCGACCGCACTGCTGTCGTCTTCCCTTCAACACGGCCGCTTTGGGTATGGCCGGGCAGTGCATTTCGGTGTTGTGTCATGTTGGGTTTTGGGATCCCGTCGCGTGGACAAGTTGGATTTTAATCTTTGCATGAGGGTACTCGTTTTTCTCGAAATTGTTTCAACGACTGCCATTGCGTGGAGAGAAAAAAAAAAAAAGAGAAGAAAAACTAACGCGTGCTCTAGGTTCTGAATGTCATAGATTAATTCTAAGCGGTATATACTGAACGTACAAATATTGTTGCATCGACTCTTTAAAAACGTAAGGCTAGTGTTAGTGCTGTACTGGTGAAGTTATTTATCTACTGCGGAGACATCAGGCTCCCCTTGGGGCAGACTAAATTCCCGCCGTTTGAACTTTCATACAGCAAATTACTTTGTACTGGGCGTTTGTCGCTTCTGGGAGTATGGTCGTTGAATGCTTTATCTAAAGAACCGAAGATCAAGAAGGAAATTCGTGGCCATGTACTGTGCAAGTTGCAATTGCGAAGGCACTTTAACAGCGCGATTTTTGATTTGATCTGGGTATTGATATCAACGAAACAACAGGAAATAGCGGCCGTGAAACATTGTTTTCATGCATGCACTGTGGGTTTGATTTCCTGCCCCAGTCGGATCTAGGGTCATTCATCTGCGTTGTCTGATTCATTGCTTGCAACACAGAGAAAGTGCGACTACACTTGCTCCGATGAAATTGTGAAACACAGAATAAACTCCCTCACCTGCGTGACCGTCTTTTGAAAGGGTTACTGTTATTTTGCAACAAAGCGCGGTAACATAACTTAAATGATTGCCCAGTAGTATAACGCTTTATTGAGCTATTACTAGGTCAGTATATTTATAAGTATGTCATATTTTAATTCTTTACCGAACATCTGGAAAGCCTTTTTGTCAGAAAAATTAAACTCGGTTCACCAGTTGGCAACTCAGCATTTCTTGCCGAATTTATGCCGAACTTGTGCAAAACTTGAATTTGTCCAATCCCGAGATTCTGCACCGAATCTCGGATTAGACAAACTTTGGCTCCATCGCCAGTTCCGATGAAACAAGGCGCGATGAAAGGCGCCGACCCCCTCATCCGCCTGAACAAGAGAAGTGACTCTGGTGCACTCGACCAAGTAGCCAGCGGGTGCCTTTGGCTGGTCCAGCGAAGCCGCGTCGCGCCGAGCGCTCCCGAAGCTCGCTCGCGGCGGGTTCACTCAACTGCGGACTCTCTCATTGACGAGGGGTCACGCGCTGCCGTGTCGCTGCTGGTCGGCCGCGCTGCTTGTTAGCGCGTGCCCTGGAGGGCCCGACGCCGCCGCGTCCATCCCTCCCTACCCCCGGCCACAACAACAATGAGCTCGGAGCTATCGCGCGCACGTCAACAGACAGTCTTCCGGTTGCGATTTCTTGGGTCGTTTTCGGCGTGCTTTTCCCTCTTTCCGCCGGGAAGAACGAAAAGAAGGGGGGGAAAAAAAACGACGTCTTTTTTTAATTTATTTTTTTGTTGAGAGCAAGAGTGAAAGTTGGCCCAAGGGGAGGTCACATCCGTGCCGGTCGGTGCCAGGCGAGCGCGGCCCCGCCAACAGCATAGCAGGTTCTGCTGCCCCGTGAGCCAGCGCCACCGCACTGCCAGCCGTCCTCCTCGCCGCTCTGGCCAACCCCGTTGAGCTCGATCGGGCCGTCGCCTGGGCGCAGTGAAAGTTGGGCTCGTCACGGAGAGTCCGCAGAACCGATCGGAGGAATTCGCTACACTGCCCGGCCAAATCCGGCACAAATCATGTGCCAGCCGCCAAGAAAACTGGAACGCAAAAATTAAAAAAAAAGGAATATCCAATCACAGGCAGAATTAAAGCTCTCAATGGACTTGTGCCGGTGTGCAGATTGTGCAAATAATAAACAAACCTTAAAAGTAAAAAAAAAAAAAAAATCTATTTAAAGTAAAAGATACAATGATCTTTTTTTTTCTTTTTTGTATCTGAGTGACAATTTGTAATTCCCAGCTTCCAGAGTGCAACGATATGAACTCTGGGATCCGGACATCTCGATGTGGGGCCTTGCGGTGTAGGACGATTCGGTGTATCACTTTCCAGTACGGACTTTTCGGTGCACGGAAGTCTCGGTGTACGAACGTTTGAGTATACAGACGTTTCGTTGCCGGAACATTTCGGTGTAAGTACGATATGCGTTGGAAAATGAATAGTTGAACCTTTAGCTGACATTGCGATCGCCTTGGTATATCGTAATATTTTGATGCATCAAATATACAAGATGTATCGATAGCGATTGCAGATCTGTCTGATTTTGCTCATTTTGAAAAAAAAAAGACATATCAACTTCAACAAATAAAATTAATTGCGTTTCTGATAAAAAAAAAAAATATTACATGCAAAGTCATTTTGGTGAGCGGATAGATATATGAATACAGTTGCGAAGGCAGTCATTATGAAAGACTAAATAATGGACACAATTTGAAAAACTTCAGCGTGGTTTCCTAGCGATAGACATTGATGCAATATAAGGGCATAATAGGGGTCGCTAAGCTTAGGTAAGGTAAAAAAGTAACATAAAGACGTCTCCCCTATACTAGCAATAAAGTGGCGAGTGGGAACAAGTAAGCAAAAGCTAATCTCTTAGTCTTTCAATTAATAAACATAGCAAATAATGTTTTTTGTAGAGGCAATGATGAAAGTCATTATTGCCTCTTAGTATAAGTAGTGTAAATAATAAACTATTCGCTGAACGTTGACAGATAATCAAAATATAACCACGATTTAAAAGGATATACACCAAAAAGTCCGCACCGAAACGTCCTACACCGAAATGTCCTAACTCAAACTTGCACACTTTACCCGAAAAACAAAAAGTAGTCGATTACAATTGCAATTGCTGTTGTGTAAGAAGTATTCAATTAGATTACTCGATACGAAAGGTAATTTGTCGTTACAAGAAAAAGTAGCCGCTACATTTCCAATTACCTGAAAATTTCATAACGACAGCGTTTTTTGCCGGTTTGAGAAAAGGGGGGGGGGGGGGGTCTTTTGTAGAGTCTAATAATAAATTAGAATCACCGAATTATGAGCTATTTATCATCTTAATGCACCAATTTCGTTAAACCACCCGTATGTCAGAGATTTGGTTCGAGGATTCCTCGGTAGGTATCCTGTATAATCTAAGGGCGGCATTAGAAACTGTAGGGGAAAATAGTAATCGTTACAAGTAATTTGAATTCTTCCATAAGTAATGATTGTTGCGATTAGTTCCTAATGTATGTAATCCAAGTATTGCAAAATTACTCCAAAAAGTAATCGATCGCAAGTAATTTGATTACTTGTAATGAGTACCGCACAAGTCTACCGTCCTAGACCCATGAACCCCATCGTGGCTCGGCTTTTCCTCGTGGGGGCGACACACTGCTATTCAATTTGGACAATTTTTCGCGCAACTTACGCGCCGAAAATTTCCATACTCTGTTTCCCAATAGGGAGCTCTACACTTTGGTTTCGCCTCGAGTCCAGACGCAGCCGACGCAATCGGAAAGCGTCAAAAAGCGCACCATCGTGGTGTTCGTCACGTTCTTTGCGCGTGCTCTATATCATCGCCGAACCGAAGAAGCCGCTATTGCGCCTGCGCGCCGATGGCCTCGACTGTAGAGGTTCGGGTATCGTAGCGGGTTGCGGAGGGCGTTCGCGGGACGGCGAAAACGATCTACGAAACCTCCCCGTTAGCGCGTGGCGTCGGCTGCGTCTGGAGCTAAAGAAAACAAAAAACAAAAACGAAGTAGATTGCTTCGATACCTCCGATAACGATACTTGATACTCCGCTGATGCCCTTGCGCACGCATGGCATCATTATCGGGTATCGTTATCGGAGGTATCGGAACGATAACCCCCTCGATCGCAGCCGACGCCAATGGAGCCCATCGAGCAGAACGGCGAAAGTGCGTCGTCTCTCTTCGTCTTTGTGCGTTTGCCACAAGCGGCTAAAGCAGTCACGCCGAGAAAAAAAGCGCAGCATCCTGGGGGCATTTACTGTGTGCGTGATTGGTTCAGCCGGGGAAAGACGACGATCACCGTGACGGTGCACTTTTCCCGCTCTGCTGGATGGGCTCCATTGGAACGCAGCGTCGGCTGCAGTCGGACTTGCAGCGAAACGGAGTCGAGCTACACTCGTATCTGTATTTTTGTACCGGCAACTAAAGTTCCAAAACAAGCGGCCCACTCCGCGCTGCTCAAAAAGCAGCGACATTCTTTGCGGCGCCGACTAGCGTGACGGCCGGTGACGCCTGTGAAACCCGACTCGGGCCTTCCGTTTCTCCCGTGTTTTTTTTTTTTTTTTTCGTTTTTTCCCGGAAGCGAGAGGGCCTTTTCGGTAGCGCGGCATTGATTGAAGAATAGGGCTGCACGACCGTGGTCTGCCGAAACTGGGTGAGCGAGCAAACCGATGACAATTGGGTTCTTTGGGCAAACTGCCTAAGACGCAGGACATATTGGCGCACGATGCTTCCTCGCTCCGGAACTGGTGAAAGTGTGCCTCCTCGGCTGCTTAATTAGCTGTTTCCCCACGGAATGAAACCACGGGGCGAATCCAGGGCCCTTGATTGGCCTTTTCTTGACGCACGTCGCAAATACGCGCGTCGCCCGCCGCCGGATTAAAAAGCGAGCCAGTGTTTCGCGTGCACAGATATGTGACCTCGGATATAGAGATGCCACCTCAGAGATTTAGACGCTTTTAGCGCTCCACCACGTGGTGTTGAGGGTTTGTATTCGCCGCTAAAACTAGCCTAATTTTCATATTAAAAATAGCGCAAAAAAAAAAAAAGACGGGACAAAAAGACGAAGTAGCACCTGCAGGACAAGCGCTACCTGCGTGCTTCTTCGTCTTTTTGTCCCGTCTTTTTTGCGCTATTTTTAATATGAATGTCAATTACCAACTTGCCGAGCAGACCAAGCTTTTACAATAGCCTAATTTTGTTTACCGACAAATATTTATCGTCAGCTGCGGCCATCGTGTCGCCCAGTGACGTGCCGCCGCCAAGCGGCGTGGTCCAGGGGGGTCGGGTGGGTTATACCCGTGCCACACGGGCAACTCGAATGCCATTTACAACGAATGAGATTTGAGTGATCGGCGAATCAGCTCGCAATCTGTCGCGCGTGGAATGCGCTACGCCCCGAGTGTTGCCCGCTGATTGGCCGTCCGCTCAAATGTCATTCGTTGTAAATGGCATTCGAGTTGCCCGTGTGGCACGGGTATTAGTTAACACGTGCCTCAGTGTGCCATTTGTTTACCGACAAATATCTATCGTTCAGTCGCACCCCTTGTGTCGCCTTGTAATGTGCCCCCGCAAGTCCGAAACTGCAACTCCAAAAAGGGCGCCCCCGCCGCCGTCCTCGGTGTGAGCTGTCTTATTTCAAACAATAAACAACAAGCGCGAAAGGGTCATTGCAACACCGCCTGTACTCTGTCTCACTAAAACCGTGCAGTACAGCCAAAACTGGAGAGGTGAAAGCGTATGCCAACCTGTACAAGAGGAGGAAAAGGAAGAACGGGAAAGAAGGGCTGGGATTCCACCGTTCTTCCTTTTCCTCCTCTTGAACAGGTCGGGCTACACTCTTTCCCCTTCGGCTTTGGCTCTACTGCACGGTTTTAGTGAGACAGAGTATAAAAGACAAGGCCGTAGTGCTGAATGAGATGGCGTCATCAGAGAAGGCCAACGTTGGACACAGACTGGTAATGAGTACTGCGTCAGTGCTCGGCTTCGAGTCAAGTTGGAGCCGAACGTTGACGCAATTGTCGTCTCCAATCTGTGACCAGCGTCGGCCTTCGCTGATGACGACATGCTCTATCAGCACTACGGCTTTGTTATCAGGAGGTGTTGGTCATTGCCACCGCCTGCTTGCGAAAGAGCGGAACTTTCAAATAGGCCAATCAGAGCCCTGGATTTGACCCATGGTTTTACTCCGTGAGCAAATGGCAATATTCCTCCCGGTTCGAGCTCGTAGCTTTCATCAGCGTTCGCCATAATTTTATGTAACTCTGCTCGCATTTTTTTTTTCCCGTGGTCGCGTGCCTGCTGGCCTCGGGTGTTGAGAAGGGGAGTGCCGCCATTTGAAGTACCCTAAAATGTTTTTTTTTCTCGATTTTACCAAGTGCTGCTGCATGCCGTCCCCGATGTTCATAATGCTGACGCCTTCGTTTTTACATTCACGTGTTAACTGTTACAAACATCATCGAAGAAATTCGCAAAGTATTAAAGAGGCAGTGCGACAATATTCCTAAACGTAAAAAAACCCTGCGAAGCACGCATTCGTTTTTCTCTCCGTGTAAGGCAGCCTCGTAAAAAATTGGCGAAAAGCGAGCAGCTTCCACCCCTCAACTCGCAGCCAGAACAAGCGACCACGTGATCTGGTTCCAATTATTTGCCGCCCATGTAAATCACAAGGCACGTGCCTTGTGATAACCTCACGCACATGACGCGATTACGTCATGTGCGTGAGGTCACGCGGGACCGTGACCTCACGCCCAAATCATGTGAGGTTACGCCACGTGACATCAATGTCTTCTAAACCAATATAAACGGTCGCTTCTTGAGTGCCGCGTTCCATGCGTTTGAAGACTTTGAAGATAAAGTTCGCTGTCAATTTTTTAAAAATTATATTGCTTAGGAATTGCTGAGGAAATTTTCTGTATATTTTTCGTCGGCGTTCATGAAGTCTTGTCAGATTTAAAACCAATGCACATAGTGTTCGGATATAACTTTCTACTTATCGCGGGCGGTTCTCCCGCGATCTCCCGAGGATTTTTGATGTAACATTACTGCAATAAAATTGTTTCTTTCTGACTCCAGGTATATATTGTAATCATTAAAAAAAAAAAAAAAAAAAAGAAGAACGAAGCTATTTGCTTGCACTACTTGCACATTCCGCGGTGTTTCGCTGCTGAAAGAAATGTTATCGCATTTAATAACTGCCGCATCACACGCCCCCCCCCCCCCCCCCCCCCCTTGGCGCAGCTAGTGGTTGAGCGTTAGGCTCAAAATCTTGGGCTCGACTCCGCCTGGGGGGAAGTTCTGAATTTTGATCCTTCTCACTGGATCGCCTTATCACTCGCTCTCGCATGCACATTCGATTTATTGGTTACAAACATGAACGTGAATAGGGTTCGCGCAAAAACGCTATTGCATTTAAAAAGTAGAAAAAGCCAAGTTTATTGCACGAAGCTGCAAGTAAAGCACGTACGCCTATTACTTGATGTTGTAACCAAGCAGCAGTTGCTTCTCAAAATGGTCGTCCGAACGTTTCCTCCGCGTTTAGTCGCAAAGAACAAACGCGTGCGTACAGATAACTACATAATGTACGTACAATGCTATAGTGCCAAAGCTGCTATAGCGCGTGCCTGTGCCTGGAGTTAGCTTGATGGCCGTATTTTTAAACGCTACTCGACTCCAACTCCACTAAGAGGAGTGGAGAAAAAATAGGTACACCTCCACTCAAGAGACATTTGGCTTCACAGACGCTTCTCGGCGATTCCTCCACGAGGGAATTTCTCGAGATTCCTCACTCCACTCAACCGTTCCTGGAGATGTCTGGAGACGAGCTTATACCAACATATTTCGTCTATAACATAATTTTGGTGCAAAATATGGGTAAATACGTCCGTTATCATTAAAAAAAAGTTTTTTGTAAATATTGAATTTGTGGATTTCAAGATTTTCTGTAGCCAGCGTGAACGTTCTAGTTGTTTTATCGTTACAACATGCACAAGCGCTTTCCATTTTCTCAGCAGTGGGGAAAAAAACGGCCATATTTTTTTTTTTTCTGGGGGGGGGGGGGGGGCGGTGATAAGTTTGGCTACGCATCAAGCCTTTTTGCGAAAAGGTCTCTTATGGCCGAGTCCCACAAGAGCGACAAACAGAAACAACCGCCAGTGACAAGTCTCAAGCCATATTCTTTCGCGATTTGACAGGCCTTTGTAGAATAAAAAAGGCTACGCTCAAACCCGAGCATCATGCACACGAGTGTACCTTCGGCAGGCTTGCAATCATTCGTACTTACTTCACGAGCACCGAACGACTAAAGGCCTGCCGAAGGTTTCATCGCGAGCATGCTGCATGCGTTGGAGGCTTGTCTGTGTCGGTTGTTTTTATTTGTCGCTCTAGTGGGACTCGGGCATTAAAAAAAATGTGTTCCGGGCTGTTTTTTTTTTTTTTTTTGCTTCTATACGTTGATAATTAAGCCCTGCTCTCATATTTGACATCCTCCGAAATGCAGCCGTAACATAAAAACATGACAAGTACTGGTGCTCACTCAGGGGTCAATTTATGGCTAAGGGTTATTTATTTGAAATACTATCGGTCCTACACAGGACCAAGATAGGAGTGGATTTGCACAACACAGGTTTGGGGGGGGGGGGGGGGGGCGGGGGGAGTTTTTGTTTGTTTCCTAATTGCGCGGGCTAGTAATTTTTGGGGTATGTAAAAAGGAAACTATTACCGTTTTTTTTCCGGACTACAGTCCGCACCTGGTGTATAGTCCGCAGGGGTAAATTTAGGATCAAAAATAAAAATGTTTCCTTAGATAGTCCGCACCCGGTGCATAGTCCGCACCTGGTGCTTAGTCGACACGAAAATCTTCTCATAGACGGCACACCTTGACCATTGTTTATTTATTTTATTTCACAACACTATTACCCCAAACATAGGGGCGTCGGAGGAGAGGGTTACAAAAATGTATATATATAAATGAATACATTTCGACATAATGAGCAAGTCGCTTGCTATAAGGCGGCCAGCCGGTGCAGGAAGTTTTCAAGTGAATCTGAATTGTCTGCTTTCTTAGCTCATAAAAAAGCCTATAATATACAGAAATCATTATAAACATAAACTTTAATTCACAAAATCCGTCTCGTCTCGTCATAATCAACGATACGGAAAAACAAATATCCTGTATAGTCCGCACGCGTACATAGTCCACACAGCCTAAAATTTCAACTTTTAAACATGCAACAAAACATTTGCGGGCCATAGTCCGCGGACCATAGCCCGGAAAATACGGTAATCGTGTTTTAACGTTTGTTACAGCCTAAAATTCCCAGCAAATTTTTATTAGTTTCTTGTTTTATATAATAAACCCGCACTTGCTGCTTCAATGGTTCAAAGATATGCACTATAAGTAGTAAAAGAGAGAGAGAGAGAGAGAGACATACGTGACATGCCAAGCGGCGTGACAGAGTTTTAGCAGAGACTCGATCAAATAGGATACATCAATTTAGACAAAAAACACCACGAAGACTAGAAGAAAGGATTTGTTAGCGAGACAAATGTAAGAAGGCCGAATAATGTGGAGGCTTTCTGATTCCTTGACGAACGTGATCAAAATGCTTGTTATTTTACTTGTTATTTTATTGACTCACTCTCAAAAATGCAGTTCTTGAGAATGGTGTGACGCGTCGGGATTTTGAACATTTAGTTGGAGTAATTAAACTCTAATAGGGAAACAGTGGGTGGGATTCCTCAGCGACTTTACTCTCAATGACTCGGTGTTTTACGGGATAGAGCCAAACAAAAATAACTGTTCGATTGTTTATGGTCTTGAAGGGGATGCGTGAAACCAATAGAAAACAAAAATACGGGCTCAAATGTTCTTCAGCGCAGTGCCTAGGCAAAATGCATAAAACAACATTAAAATTATTTATTGAACAGATTCACGTTTATCTGATGAGATGAAGAAGATAACCCCGTACATTTGGAGAGGACAGTATAGAGACATTATCATTTACACAAATTATTAAATTAAGGGTTCTTCACAGCACGAACATCGCCTTCCTTCGTCGTGCTCCCTACGCGTAGCGGTCTACCGCCTTCTGTTGATCGACGTTGACATATCGATGGACGTTGAGGAGGGCAAGACCGTTGAGTCGCTTTTCACCACACCGTGATCTAATCCAGTGATTTACCTACACCCTCCCCCCCCCCCCCCCCCCCAATACGGGGGTGTACTGCCCCCTTGTTTTTCTGAAGGCACCCCGTTAATTCACAACGACTCCTCTATTCTCAAAGACCCCCCCCCCCCCCCCCCCGCTAAAAATTTAGACACCCCCCTTAATTTCAATTCCTGGGGAAACCCCTGATCTAATCCAAGTCTGAATGAGGACCGCTCAGCCGTCGCAACACTAACTGGCACTGTGGCGAGAAAGCGCAGCAGAGTCTTGATGTTGGGATACGGCTCTGGCTCCGACTCTTGAGATGTCTCCACAGCCGTTGATGGAAGAGGCCCCTTCTCTCGTTCTCGTCTTCATTTTTCACCCACAGTGAAAATTCGGCTCTGAGGATGATATGCAATGTTACATCTCCCATTCAGAGGAGCAGGTCGTATTTCGCTGCCAGGATACTGAGCTTTGCTTGAACTTCCTTGTCATTCACGTGGTGAGGCAGAAGTGTGTTGAGGCAGTACACTTCCAGCACCTCTTCCGGCAAACGCTGCTTGAGATCTTCCATGACGGATTCCACGAAGGGAAACAAATACAATTAAAACTTGAAACGTGGTTTTGTATTTCTGCGTGTCAGCAACATAATAACAACATCACGATGGCAGTTTTGTGCGTTGTGAACGAAGACTGGAATTGTCGCCATGTGACCGTGCGTTTGCGTATCAGTGGTGTAACAGCAAGATGAGATAACTTAAACTGTAGGGTATTGATGCCGCTGGTCGGGCCGTGATCGGAGGGGGCGGGGTATTGCAGGTTGACATTCCGCTTTACATAAAGAGTTTAAGACCGCTTGAGGGATTACGGTGTAATCGATAGACCTGCGGATAATCATGTTGGAACGCTGGTTTGAACCGTAGCTCCTATCGTACAGTGGCCAATGTGACTGCCGTCTGCGATGTCCTGTTGTCCCCTCCCCGAGAGCGATTGCGCTCTGGGGGAAGGACTGAACAGTCTTGAAATATGACTGAAAGTACGTATATTTACAGTTTGGAATTTTAGCATTAAAAAAGGTTGGTGGGTAGATCGAAAAAAAAAAAAAAATCCATCCTTTACTTGGTTGTTTAAATATATTACGGTTCCTAAAGAAACTGTCCTCCAAGAGGCGCGCTGGGATGAGTGCTAGATGTTTCCGAGCTCACCACGGCGTAGCTCCGTACACTTAACACTTGCCGCAAGTCGCGGCTTTGACTGCATTCATGTTGATCGAAAAGCGATTTTTCTGCCCCTGAAGCTTTAGCTAGATTAATTCAAGACGACAATTGCAACCGCACGCGAAAAGCACCAATAGAAAAACAGGTATTACGAAAGAAAAGCTACAGTAACGCGTTACTATCGCGTTACTATCCCAGACTGCTCTGTGGCAGCCCCGTCCCTGGGTTGGCAACGCTTATAGGTAGGGTTCCGCGTTTTCGGTTTTTATATTTTTTAATTCGGAGTACTTTTTTCGGTGTTTATTTTGAAATTCAGTTTTCGTGTTTTTTTTTTTTTTTTCGGGGTATATTTATTCCCAAAAAAGTTTACAGTTTTTTTTCGGTGAATTCGAAAAAAAACAAAACAAAAAACAACACCATCGGACACCGGATCAGATGATCCTTGTAGCTGTGATATTTGTGATCACTCAAAGAATAACGGCACATATACATACGTGGTCTTCGCTACAACTTCCGTCAGGACAGACCTCAAAAACGCGGAATTCGCGGGCATAATCTACAGCGCGCTTCTTTTTGCTTTCCCATTTGGACGACGTGACCGTCCGAGGTGATGACCGTACAAAAACCAGCGGAATGGAAAAAAAAAAAATCTTTGTATTCATATTTTTAACCACAGGCAAGTTTGGGAGAGGGGGTGAAGAAATGTATTAACGGCTTTCCTCGATGTCCTCTGAAGTGCATGAAGCAAAACACTTCATACTAGCCCGTATCCAAACTTTTTTTTTTAGGACCGGGAACTTGACACAGTAAGCCCGATCACAGAAAGGACACAGATGTCCCTTGAAGGCCAATCCAAGACCTCTTTTGTTGCATGTTGAACCTTGGAAGAGGAAAATCACGAAGACGTCACACAATGTCGAACCTTGCAAAGCCCTCTCTCTTTCTCTCTCCCCCCCTCCCTTTCCCCACCCACCTCGACGCGGCCCTAAAAAGCTAAAAAAATAAAAGTACGTCTAATCCGTAGAAAACGGATTAGACGTACTTTTATCGGTTTGAACCGAAAACTCCGAACCTACAAACTGACCTTTTTTGGTTAAAACCGAATTTCTGAAAAGAAATTCGGCGTACTTTTATCGGTTTTTATTGGTTTAAACCGAAAACTCCGAGCCCTACTTATAGCATGTGCTCCGGACATTGTCACAACCCGTTCATTTTCATCATCGCACTAATTGGCCACGAATGTGAACCCGAATAACCGCCGACGTATTGAATGTTACCGAACGCGAGCCGACAAAGCGCTCGTGTCTAATCTATGAATGGCATTTGGCCGTGACGCGCCAGGCACCGTTAGAAAGCGCGATAGGATCGCGATAGGATATCAAACAACCTACCAAAGAATAAAAAAAAGAAAAAGTAACCTTCCTTTTTTATTAGTTAGCAGCGTAAATTGCGTTTCTAGCCGTTCTAGCTCACTGCCCTCATTGCTAGTGCTCTCGTGCCCTGCTAAGCGATATTAAGCAGTGGGCAAAGTTTGAACCCAATCAATAAATAAAGGACGAACCCAATCAAGTTGCATGGTCCATTTAAGGCATGCTGGATGTAACCAGTGTCTCATCGCACCACGGCGAGGTTGAACCTATAAAGCGAAATCTCGACCCGCAAGCTTCGACATTGTGGGTCCAATCCTCGACGCTGCCGATTAGGAATCGATGTTGCACCTGGGCGCATTTGTGTGGGCGCTACTGCGTGATGCACGTGGAAATCCCTAAAGTAACAGTCTCACTGCGGCATGCGCTGCAACAAACAAACAGAAAAAGCAAACTGACGTTGGAATTGTCTTTGCCACAGCAGGAGTCGATCTGCTCTTGAGAAGTGGCGGTTTGACGCCGCGAAGAACGTGCAGCGGAGACGGATTGCCACCTCAGAACCTCACAACAATTCACACGAGCCTAGTTTGTTAAGAGGAGTAGTTGGGCGATCAATCACTGAAATCTACGAGCAAGAGCTCAGCGCATCGCAAGGCCAGAAGGACGTTTTCACCAGAAATAAACGTCTCCGACGTGGCACTGAGTGGCTCCCGGAAATTTCATCGAGCGCCGTTTTATCGAGTACCATTTTATCGAACGCCGTTTTATCGAACTATGTTTCATCAAATGTCGTTTTATCATGCTGCCAACCGCCATTTCATCACATACTTTTTATCACCATTTTATTTCATCCACATACATGGGGCATTATGGAAACGTGCACGTTGTCTTCCTACACACGGGTCCTTTGAGGGGTGATGGCAACTCTTGCGTTTTATTGCCCATTCCTTGCTGCGCTGCGGTACGCGTTTGTGCAACCTTATGCGACGAAGGATATCTCCACCCGGAGGCCCGCAAACATCCGCTTAGCTGAGGCACATGGCGTTCACTTAACCATCTGATGGCATTTTCTTTATAGCTATGTCCAAGCCTAGAGAGGATACATTTCTTGTTTCTATTATTTCTTAATACGCCCAGAGGAAGAAACAAGGTATAGCCAAGGTTTTCACTGAAATGGTTGACCAATCTATCTTCACTCCAGGTGGTTTGACCCCGCAAGACCTCAGCAAAAAAGAAAAGAGAAAGAAAACAAGTAATGATGTATAAAGCTGAAAATACCTGGGCAAAAAAAAAAGAATGTTACCGAAATCTGGACGAACTTTAGACATGATATGTTAAAAAATCGGGGCACTTTCCGGGACAGCCTGCGCTTCGGTGAATACGCTCAAATTGCGTTTATTAGTATCAAACTATTTAATATGTTTTTTTTTTTTATCACCAAACTACACGTTTTATTCTCTTGCGTTGCAGGAAATAGTCAGGAACATCTACGGTGTGTGTTTCCTTAGTGTGTTACTTCTCACTGTTACCAGAGTCTTGTAGACGGAGAACGATCGATCCACATTTACAGAGGCGATGAGCGAAAGCCTGAGTGCTCGTTTTGAATCCAAGTCACAAGCAGCATTAGGAGTTCTCGGTGAACGTACCCACTCCATGTCAGGGTTTTTATTAAGCGACTTACGAAGTGTGTCTCTTGCAGTACTGTTCAACTTCTCTGCCACAGGTTCCAATAATCAAACTGCGTCTCTAGATTAAGCGCTGGTTCTAGCCTTGCAATTGAGTACGGAATAAATCTGCAGTTCTTGATACTCTAGAACTCACTGGCAAGCTTGTCGCTGGTTACAATTCTTCGCGGCAGCTGTTTCCAGCTTTAATTTATTCATAAAGTCTTCCCCCTTGCCGTAGTTTGCAGCGTTATAAGTACATCGCTGCTCTTAAAAACGTGCCCCAGCGGATCTCCACAGGCTAGGGAGACAAGGGTAGGTTTGTAGTGGAGACGAAGAGTGAACGTTGCTTCACAAGTTTGGAGAGCACCTTTTTTATGTCAAACAGAAACAAATTTACCGTAGGGTGGATCTCGCGAATCTGCTCTACCACGCAATGCAGCGCATGAGCAATGCAAGTAACGTGCTTCAGGCTAGCAAACATACATTTAAGACTCTGCAACGCGGCTTTTATATGTGAAGCTTGGTCAGTCGTCAGGACCATCACGTCACGACGTCTTTTATACGGGACTCCATCGAGCCTCTACCAAGCATTCATAAATTCATGCTGAATCGTCTCACTCTTTTTATCTTTTTTCTTCACAAAGCTATTATAAAAAACGCAGGCTGACAAAAGGATCAGCCAAGGGGAGTCACAAGTTTACAACGAAACGGCGACAGAAACCAGCTGTTTCGTCCAGTGCACGAATGCTCTCTATATTTTCCCTGTAAATCATTTCGTGGTACGTCTTCATCAGGGTTGTCCTCTCAGGGCGGTTATGTCCAGTGCACTCAGAAAGAAAGTACTTAAAAGCTAGGTGACCAAGTTTGTGAAAGGGAATGTTGGTCACAAGTGTTTTCGCGAGATCGTCTTTGAATGCCCGCTGTCTGAAAGCGGTTTCCCTGAATCGCTTGCTTCTTGTTTCGCGTCACTTGTGAAGTTCTAACATGTTGTTGACTCTTGTTTTGATCATACCTTCCTTGTTGAGATGATTCAGATACTTTATACAATATCCGCCTCTTCCTGAAAGATCGTCTTTCCTTCTGATGCCTTCGTTTTCCCTTTCCTTCAAGTGAGTTTTCAAAGAGGTCACACCGTCCGTTGTCTTTCACTATACTCCGTTTCATCTTATGTTGTACCGCAGTGAAGGCTAGAAGCGCGAGCTCATAGCGTTGGCAGCTGCCCTTAATGCACGAGAGCTTGTGCCGCCGAGAGGTGCTTAGAGCAAGGAGCTCGCGCCTGTAGCCTTTCCTGCGGTACATCATAAGGTGAAACAGAGTATAGCACATCTGCAAGAACAGTGACACCTGTTTCATACTCACTCAACGCACTGCTCGTTCCTTGCCGATGCAAAAAATATTATCAACTGGTGAAATGCACAATGTGTAGAGGCTTGTCAGTAAAATAACGGAACACTTGATGAAAACCTAGGATAATCGGGATATCTATATTCTTTCGGGGTGCCCATCGAAAATTCTGGACAACAAAGTTGATGAAAACCAAATGGAAATAGATCTTGGTAGATGTCTACTGGTAGCTGACTTTCTTATAGGGACATCTATCAAAATCGGGACATGTCCCGGAGATCCCGGCTCTATTGATATCTAGTGACCTTTTGTCCGAGTTTTGTAGATCCGTCTATTTTCTATATTTGCATGTGAGTATTGCAAATATCTTTTGAACGAGATCGCTTTTAATCCGGCTATATTGTAGCTTACGTTGGCTACCACGTGTTTGTCGTTCTCCGTGAAAGCACAATAGACCCCTTGCAGAAAACCCGGCAACAGTACGTCTCGGCATGGTAACCATGGCAACAGCGAGGCGGTCAGCAGCTGCGTTTCATGGTGAAGGAAAGCAGGCCGCAACCTCGCTGTGCGCCAACCGAGCTTTAGGCGCTTCATGTGTTGTTTTAAGGACAGTTTACGCGCTCCAGAGTATCAGTGAAGATGCCAACACAGTGCTGTGTCCCGGTCTGCACGCAATATGGATACACTGACAAATTCGGACGGAAGGGAGTACTTATATATACCTATTGGACCGTCCGCTGCCGCGACCGTTTGGCTAACCTCACGAATTCGCATGCATTTGCTTAATGAGGATAATATATTGGTTCTGCATTGTACTTCTTTGCGTTTTCTTTACTATTGCTGTTAGTCAGGTATACGTTTGACGCGGATAAACGAGCGTCGGTTTTACCCGACGGATCCGTTTCCTTTCGGCCGGCCTCACGATTTTGCATGCAGTTGCTTCATACACTACGTTGTTATTTCATCGCACATTTATTTGGTGTTGCTCGGTAGAAAGATACCATTGGCGAGGCTAGACGAGCAGTCGAATTCCCGTATCAGTCCTGCGAACATTTTCTACACTTTAACGATAAACGCGCGCAAAAAAAAAAACACACACAAAAAAACATAAAAAACCTTACCTCGCAGGCGCGTTTTTTTTTTTAAATCTTTTTTTATGTTATTGAGGCATCCACTAACACCATGTTACTTTATGCTTCCATGCAGAATTGGAACAGCACCGCATCAGGTTCCCCTTGAGGGCATCTTTTTATGCAAGTTTAGGGGGGACTTGCAGACACATCATGATTTGTCATATTTGTCATGATTTGTCATCATTTCACCATCTTTGTTTTCAAGTTTCATACCTAGCAAGCTAGCTAGCAAGGTTATTTTCCCAGCCAGCGGCGGGGAAACAGCCGCGTTACTTCATTTGCCATGCCATCTTTTTCACGCAGAGCCAGCGGGCCGAAGAAACAACATTCCTTCACCATGGAGAGCGCGCACACTGTTGCCCGAGGCGCACAGAGTTGTCACACTTTTGAAAGGGGTCTATTACACGTACCTCCTTAGAGTTCCGAACTTCAAATAATCAGAGTAGAGAACTTAGGTTGTACCAGCTATTTTATATTAGTAATCCATTTACTGGCTCACGTGAATAAAAAGTACCATGAACTTTGTTACTTTTCTAATAAGAAGTCTACAGCGCCGCCTCAAAACGCATTCAATGAAACAGCGTCTGATAAAATGGTGCTCGGTGGAACGGCGTCTATAAAACAGCGTTCGATGAAGTGGCAGGTCCCGGTACTGAGCAGGATGTTCTGTGTGAATCGCATCAAGCCCGGTGCGAACGACAACGTAGACTCCGTTTAGTGGTGAAAAGGTTTTACCGGCCTTATGATATTCGCCGATCTCTTCCGGTGCGCAGAGTGGCGACCGGCAACGCGTGTAGGTCTCCCGGGAAGAGGGAAGCTGCTCCGCTCAGGCCACATTGGCTCAAGTTAAATATCCCAGGGGCCCTATATGCTACACGGAGAGACCAAGCGGGACCAAGGGACCGGGACAACGTCGTCTGCTGTGATTGGTCAGCGGCACGGCGCTGACCAATTGCAACAGACGGCGTTGTCCCGGTCCCTTGGTCCCACCGTGTAGCATAGGGCCCCAGGTTGGCTGCCGTACTGCACTGGCCAAATTGGCACCAGACGCCGTTGAAGGGCCCGGTAATTTTTTCCGGCTAATCTTCATTCAACAAAACTTATTTTGTTAGATTCTTCTGTCGATGGGATGATGCTAGAATTCACAACGCTTCTGCCACAGCTTTTTATTGTCTATTCTGTTTTTATTATCGTGACAAGGATCTTTATTTTCATCGCCCAACCTATCATTCGCAGCTACTAAAGCGGCAATACGACTAATTTTAATACGCCCTAAAAATACCTCTACTATATAAAAATTAAGTAAACATTATGAAACATGCCTTGATCATTTTGATACACCCGGGGAACAAAGAATAGCGTCGTGCGTGCATTATGCGTGCGTTATGATTTGCTATGCTTGGTTACTTGGGAGGTTGCTATGCTTTGGGAGCTTTGGGAGGTTTCGGATGCGCTGCAGACACGGCACTCTTGTGATCTCCGGACTCATCAGAATGATCAAATATAAACTTTTTTCAGGAGTAGAGTGTGTCACTAGCATGTTTTCATGAGAAGTTTTCCATGGGTTCAGCTTTTTTGGTGCAGGCCGTGTATAGGGCCTTGAATTCCTAGTGCTCTCGGATTGTAAGGAGACCCGGCTTGTTGTAATTGAAGTAATCACGCGGGGAGGAGGTTTATTGCGTCATTTCCTCTATAAATTGCCTTTTGTTTGAAGTTTTGACGTCATACGCCCGCTGCGCTATCCCTTGTTGCCTGCGGACTCAGCATGATAGACTAAGCATGACTCACAGCTGACGGTCGCCCACGGACAAAGTATGCTGGACTAAGAGCGTGACTCACCGCCAACTGTCTCCTACGAGCTAAGTATGCTCGACTATAAGTAAGACTCGTCGCCGATGGTTTCGTGCGGAACAATTAAACATATTGAAACATAAGAACATATTGTTCTTAAACATATTGAAACTGTATAGGCGTTCTGCTGCCCACCTGCGATAGGCCTTTCACCAAATTACCCGAGCACCAAGGAAAATACCGCGAACGTAGGTGCTCGCATGCACGCTCTGGCCTATCTCTTCAGAAGATCCAATGTAAATAATCAATGTAAGGCGTTGACAAACGCACAAGCAAAATGCCATTTCTTATGAGCTTCTGCTTTAAAGCAGTTACTGCTGATGACGCCAACATGAGTAGCGCGTGGAACTACTCTCAGGATGCTTCTTGCTGCTCGAAGGTATGGCATTGTACACTTTTGATTACGTGGGAGGTTGCAGAAACGAAATCAAGCAGCGGATGAATAACATCATCGATTTATGAAAATGAAGCGATTCTCACGCCTCTGAAAACTACTGGAAACTCACAAGAACGTAGCATTTTTGTCGTAAAACCGGCGAACACCACGAACATGGCGCGCCCGAAAGTAACACATGTACGTACACACCTCAATTGATTGCGTCGCACCCTTTGACTCATGCTTTGCTACAGTCCGAGGGCCAATCCCAGATAATTCTCGGAAACACCGACTGAGCGGGGACGCGAGCATGACGTTTCGAAGGTTCATTGACCCAGCGCAAGTCGCCTTTTCTTGCCGCATAATTTTTCGGGCGTCGTCCTTCGCTGGCCGCAGCCCAGTGATCGGCATATATCGCGCTTTGCGTCGATGTCTTTGTTGGGCGCACCAAACCCGTCGCGCAGTGCTCGTCGGCATTCGCGCGACGTGCGTCTTTCACGACGATTCCAGGAAGTGGCGCGTCGATATTCGCAGAAATGGACTGCATCGTTTCGCGTCGCCGAAGGCAAACGTTGGGAGTTTGCCGAGATCGCCCGAGCCGATCGGTAGGCCGCGGTGGTAGGGGGGGCTTTCCTCGGACCCTCGTGATTCACAACTTGTTTACTCGCACTTGAGGCACGCTCTCCGCACTTCTCCTGGACGCCTGCGCTGAACTCTGTCACACAACACGTGACGGGAGATTTGAAACGTGCTTTCGCGGAACGACGGGGAACGCGGGCTGAGCCTGTCGCCTTCGCTGTCCCTTATGATTATGAACAAGGTTTTTTTATGAAGAGCTGCAGTTCATACAACGGCGATCATCCAGTGGGTGGGTCTTGTGTCCTCTTCACTGTGTGCGGTGGAGAAGCGAATTACCCCTGCCGCGGACTCACCGGCGTCAGTTCGGGCCCTCTGTGCCTCTTTGAAACTTGTTGCGTGACAAACAGAACAGATGCATTAGCTTTTCAGGGCGTACAGAAATAAAGCTGTGAAGTAGACAAAACCATTTCATTGTATGAGATAACGTTTTACCTGTGTGTGTCTCTGTAAAACGAAAATTAAGCCCACGTTTTGTGCACAAAATTTATAATGAACAAAAATGCATGACCTGATCTAAGCTTGAAATCCGAAAGCACTACATATAGTTCCTCCCGTCACATTATATTTGTTTGTTTTAGTATACGGTAGCGCGTGTAAATCGGCATTCACAAGGTTATGCTTTTGGTCCGGTGTATTATTTTTATCTTGCAAAGTTCGTACCCAAACCACTCTTTTATTGTAACTTTCTTACGGGCCTAGAAGTGCGGCCTTTCTTTGCCGTCAACGTACAAAGAACCCTAAACATTTGACTGCGAATTCGCCGGCGAAGGGTATTCGGCTTTTGCCGTCGTCCGTCGCGGGCGATCGACGACTCTTTATTGCCATGATCTTCCGTCAACAGTAAAACACTCTCCTGTCGCGGGCCGCGACTCATCTTTGGAATTTAGGGCCCGACAACGCTGCCTCGTCGCTCCGGGCGCGCGTCTTCAAGGTATCGCGAGTCTTCCCGAGTAATACGAGGCACGTGATTAGAGCCGATTCGATTTTTTATGCACACGCAAACTTACCGTTGCCCTCGTTCAAGTCACGGCACAGAGTAAGCGGCAAAATTACTGCCGGCCGTAAACTAAAAACAAACAAACAAATGTTACAGACACACGCGCGTGTAAAAGTGGACATGTCCGATCCGCCCTATTTACCGGCTTTCTCGCGCGTTTCTTGAACCACTGTCGCCAGTACGTATTTCATTTCTTGTAACACTGCATTAGAACGCCTAAATACTTGTTGGTGTTGACATAAATTTTATATCCTGGAAGACGTGGGGTTTCGTGGCCCAAGTACCATGCCACAATCCCCAACACTTCTGTCAATTGACTGCCGCACCGGTCAGTTGACATTATACGTATACCACCTTCACTACAGCTTCCACAATACTTCCCTGGTCCTTACGAAAAATAGCAACATCATCCGCATAGGAAAGCATTTTTACCTCTATATTTTGGAGTGAAAACCCACGAATTACAATATTTTTAAATGCATTTCTACAAAAAGGTTTTAAATAAATACTGAAGAGTAATGGCGATAAGGGGCACCCTTGTTTGACGGATGACTCTATACTAATCCGCGTTGTTGACTTTAAATTGTTTATAAGTTGTATTGTACACCCCGTGTAGGCAATTCGTACAAAACCCCTTCATGCATGGTCTAATATTTTGTACAGGATATCATGCTGTACCCAGTCAAAAGCTTACTCTAAATCGATTTGCATCATGGAAACCAGGTCTAGCTCCTCGTCACATACCTCTAGTATACTTCTAGCGATGTGAACATGTGATAAAATACATCTTTCCTTAATGCCACAAGTCTGGTGCTCGCTAACTATTTCAGTAGCAACGTTTTGAAATCTACAGGCTAAAACTTTAATTAATATTTTATAATCTACATGGCAAAATGTGATTGGTGAATAATTCTTAACATTTCTTAACTTTTCTTCATCATCGTCTTTGGGGATGAGTACCGTTTGTGAGTCGGTACCTTGATTCGTCTCGCTTGCCTTTGTTATCACAAAATGAAGGAGTTGAGCGATGTCGTGGTTGTTTTTTCGAACAATGCACCGGTCAGGCCATCGGGCCCCGGAGATTTGTTTGCCTGCAGTTCCTCTATCGCGCGCTCGATTTCAATAACGCTTATTAACTCTTCCAGCCTCTCCTTTATCTCATCACTTAAACGAGGCAACACCGAAAGATACACTTCAAGTTTCGAGTCACTGCCGTGGTCCTGCCGCCGGAACCAACTGTTATCATAATCAACAAAAAAAAACTCGCCGATGACACTGACTGCTTACGTGTAGGAATGCGAAAGGCATTCTAGTCCCGCGGGTGAAATGTTTTCGAGTTATGTTTCTAGACGTATTAAAGTTGTTTCTGCCGGTATTGTATTCGGTGTGCGTGTTTGCGTCTTGGTCGGCCACCAGACCGCAAACTTTCGGACCCTTATGCTGCACAGCGATGAGGTTGACCGAGGTTGCTTGTGGTGGGTAGCATGACGTAGACGTAGTTGTTCAAAATGAGTTGATTTCACGCTATGAGATTCTCGATATCTAACGGTAGGTCGGTTGTGATGATGTCGTCTTCTCTGGCGACAATGCTCTCGTCATCAGACGGGTATATGTCCGGAGTGTGGCACACAACGAGCACAGATCAAGTCCGCGCAACTGACGCGCCGGAGGCAGCGCGCCACGCGCCACGTCTTCCTTACGCACACGGCGCTCCGGCGGTGACATAGCGTTCACCCACTGCGCAGGCGCGGCGCCCCGCCGGCTTCACGGCTTCTGTGACGAAGCATCTGCGTTGCTGTGCTTTTCTTTGTGTTTTATTTCTGAGGCGCATCCACTTTGACTTTAAGCGGCGCGTACTTGATGACGTATTTTTATGGCCATCTTTCGGGCACAACGCCGACGCCGCCTTTTCCCGGCATGGGACATGTAGCGCTTTCGCCTTAAAAAATGTAACGGAACTTCTCCGAGAAGCGTTTTGCGCATATGCCAGCAGCCGCATCCGCCAAGGGACATACTGTTGAGCTTTTTGTCTTCTTTTCTCTGGCAGTGGCCAGCCTTGTCTCATGCATTTCATGGGGGCTAAGTACTGATTCAAAGCGCCACTTTTAACTTTTCGTAACTGCTTACATTAAAAAAAAAAAGCTACCCCACACTGAAACGATTCTTTCAGGATAAAGTTATCGACTGTGGCGAAGCTCAGGTTACGAGCGTAAAGTGATAATTAGCGTAATAGTTAACCTATTTTCTGGACTCTAGTCCGCACCCGGTCTATAGTCCGGAGGGCCGAATTCGGAGTCCAAAATACAAGTTTTTGCTTAGATAGTCCGCACCCGGTGCATAGTTCGCACGCCGAGCGTAGTCCTCACTTAGTACCTAATCCAAACGTAAAAATGATCATACACAGCACACTTTAAGAAATGCCTGCTTTACTTGCTCACAGAGAAACTTGTATTATGCATAAATCATCATTTACGTACTCTTTCAATCAGGGAGTTCGTCAGGCCTCGTCATAATGAAGGATCTTGAAAACCAAAATTCCTGCATAGTCCGCACCTGTAGATAGTTCGCACCGCGCAAACGTGCATCAACTTTCAAACATGTATAGTTCACGGACCGCATATTACGGTAACCAAAATCTACTCAGTAACTTTTTAATATTGGTCTTAGCTGGAATATTTCAATTATAGATGTGTTGCCCACAATCAAGACATGCCATAGCTGTTAGAATTCGAACAGCTAACTCCTGCTCCGCACTATTAAACGTTCAGCAGTGAAGACAATCGGATACCCTAACTATAAGTAGAATAACGACGTATGTCGCACTCGGAAGTGACGTCGGCGTCCGATACGACCGCGGGTAGCAAATCATCGCGAACCTATCTGGCAGCGGCGCGCTGTCGAAAGCCGGGGTCCCACTGCTTATACATCATACAAAAGGCAGTCTGCAGGCAGATTCGAACGGGAGTCACCGCGAGATCCCTGCTTCGAATGCCGTCAGTGCGTTCAAGGAGAAAGCTCGGCACGCGGCGTTCGAAGCACGGATATTGCGGTGACTCGTGTCTGCAGACTGTCTTTTGTAGGGTGTATATATAAGCAGTGGGACCCCGGCTTAAGTCCCACTGCTCATACATCATACAAAAGAAATGGTCTGCAGACACGATGAGAGGATGATCTGCGGACAGGCCTCAAGGGTGTTCGAAGCATGTATGCTTCATGCATTGCTTCAAACATGTCTGCAGACAGTTTTTGTATGACTGATGTGACAGTCATACAAGGAGGAAACAGCCTCGCACACTGTCTGCAAACTGTCTAGCAGAAAAACACAAAACAAGCATCCGAACCAGATAATTGATGATAAGGCGCTCCTGATAACAATGCGAAGCACCGTAGGGCTCACCGCATACGTTTCTCGGTAAAGATTACTGTTGCGCAAGCTGCCGCGGTGACGGCAGCTTGCGACGCTGGGAGTGACGTCACTAACCTTTCATATATAAAAGAAGAACCCCCCCCCCCTATACTTCGTTTCCCCTTAAATCCAGACGCAGCCAGCGCTGCGAGCTGATGGGACCAACCAGACAGCGTAAAAAGCGCACCACCATGGTGTTCTTCGTGTTTCTGTACGCGTTCTATCATCGCTGAACCAATCGTAAACAGAAAAGGCCCAGTGACTTGCGCTTTGGAAGCTGATTGGTTGGTCCCATTAGCTCTTAAGCTGAAACGAAGTGTAGCAACCGATTTCATTATTGTTGCAGCACCGCTACGGGTAAACCTCACCAACGTAGAAGTTCTGGCGAAGACCTCATCAACTTAAAAATACAAAAAAAAAATACAAATCATGCGTAATATCTGTTTTTAACCGATACTTTTCGTGAATCCCGTTCGTCTGGTAACGTCCCTCATGGGCCTTGTCATCCCCATACATAAGTCCGGAAACCAAATTCACCTTTAAATTACCGTCCTTTATCACTGACCAGCATTCCTTCAAAAATCTTGGAACATATCACATGTTCTAATGCTATTGGATATATCGAATCTAATAACCTTCTAACCGTAAACAAACACGCCTAGTTAGGACTCCCGAGGAGCAGCGTGAATACGAGGAGCGGCAAAGGAAAAAGAAACGGCAATACGACCAGCAGCGGCGGGCTACGACCAGCGGCGGCCTTTGGTATAGTGCAGGGTCAACCGTTGCAGGTGATACCACAGCTTCGCTGGCCAACCACCTTCACACCGTGGATTGGAGCCCCAATTTTTTTAAAAAAGTATTCTCAGACGTTGGTGTATATTATACCATACACTGTATAATGTCAGTTGTGCTTCGTCATGCGCGAAACTTCTTCGGTGGATCGCAAAAATCTAATGTCAGCGTTCTTTGAGGGGAAGTAAATGAGTGGGCGTGTGCATAAAGGACCCGAGAGCTGGTTGTGTAATGGCGGCTGTACATCATTACGTCGAAACGTAGTTGAAATAACAGTTCTCTTACTCGGGCATTGAAGCGCAATCTTACAATTAGTCATCGAGGCCGACTAGTCATTCGAATGAGTACGCGACGGGTGCATGAGTCTGGAATGCCGGTGCCCTCTTTGGGTTGCTGCCAGAGCGCCGTCCCGTCCATTCGTCGCCAGAGCGGCTTCAGGAACTCCTGTGACGCACACGTGACCGCAGTGACTCGCACTGACGCAGTCTTGTCAGGGCACTGACGCGCAGTGTTGTACACGAGCATCGCAACGTGAGCCGCCGTACCTCTTCTGGGACCAGTTTGCGTTGCCAAGTTCTCTTTCGAGTGAAACGTGGTTCTCTTTCGAGTGAAACGTGGTTCTCTTTCGAGTGAAACGTGCAACTGTTTCAAACGGCTTGTTACCGTCAGGCTATCTTCGTGAATTCAGTAATGAAACAGTGCTGGGGCCTCGTCAAAATCAAACAAAGCTGATAGAAAACAACAAAACATTGCCTTTGAGCAGGCGCCTCCAAACCCCGGCCCGCGGGCCAAATCTGGCCAGCGAAGATCTTTCGACCGGCCCGTGGCTGGCCGGAAATCCGAACATTTCGGTGTTGGACGCTTCGGTCCGATCTTTTCGGTGCACGGACGTTTCGGTGCACGGACGTTTTGGTGTAGATATCAGTTTCAATTTGTTTCCCGAATTTCAATAAACACGACGTAAAATAGCATAGATGGAAACGGGCTGCATTTGGGGAGTGAGACGAGGTGTCCGAAATGTGTCGGCTTGCAATGCAGCCAACACTTACCATACTTCTCATATCGTCATATGCTTGCCGTGTATTATTCCATCGCTCTACAAGGTGCCGTGATTTTCCCCAAAATAAATCATGACTGAAAACATTGCCACGTATCCCTTCTCGCGCCACCCAGATGTAGATTATACGTAAATACCGAGTATCCCAAGTAAAGCGCCCTGATTTTTGGTTTTTCAGAAGTAGATCGCTCTATGCCATTGAAACCAACTGTATGTTGTCAACAAGAGTCTTGCGAGAGTCGCAGTATTTTGCCATAAAGTTTAATTAATAAAATTATATGACTTCCTTATTTTTTAAATGTTGAATTAAGAGCCGAAATGTCAATGGGAAAGTTTAGAGCTCATTGACAAACACCCGAATTAGCTTTTCGCAACGCAATACGGTTCGCGTGCATTTTTTTCTTTTTTCTGACTAGTGAAAAAGCCCGTGAAACATCACAAAATACCCCGATAACGCGCCCGCCCCATCATGGACGGAATTTCAATTGTCAAGGGCTTTCTTTATAGGCCGAAAAAGAAAAGTACGCAAGACGCATGCACTACGTTTTATTTCTTTCGCAAGCAAAATCCCTTATGTTTTATATACCGAGTGTTTCGGCAAAAGCTTTACAGAAGTGCCAACGATAGGGTCGTTGAAAAAAAAAAAAAATCTATATTTGAAAACCAACTTTTAGTTGCGGGGGACGCCAGGAATTGCAATATATATAAGAATTTGATATCTAATTACCTAAAATGAGCCAATTCACTTTCTAATTAGCGACTTTTAGGTCCATGTTGCAATTAGAATTTTTTGAAGACTACCACCATGGAGGGCTAGAGCGATTTACGGAGGGTAAAAAGAAGCAACCGGCTTGGAGATATTCGCAGCCAAACTTTGCGCTGTAATGTGTATGATAAGACTGGTGGGTGAAGTGATATCGAATTTCGGAAATCACACCCATATACAGCGCAAAGTTCGTCGGCGAATATCTCCACTGTTGCTTCTTTTTACTTTCTGAAAATTGCTTTAGCCTTCCATGGTGGCCTACAAAATTCTAATTGCAACATGGACCTAAAAGTCGCTAACTAGAAAGTTAATCACATTTTAGTTAATTAGACGGCGAATTATATATTTGTTTTTGCAATTCCTGGCGTCCACCGCGGCTGGGGGTTGGTTTTCAAAACTAGATTTTGTTTTCATTTTTCAACGACTCTGTCGTTACAAATTTCTTCAAGCTTTCGCTGAAGCACCATTATAAACATCGTTGTAAGCAGTTCTTTTACGGCCAATACAATTTGTTATGGTTCGAAAAGAGAAGTTGACTTTAGATCATGCACAGCCACTGCTATCTTCGCACGAGAATTAGTAAAAAATTGATCTCATGTAAAATAAATTTAGTATTCCATCTCTTCGGCTTGTTTCCTTGATTCAAATCGATATTTAATTTTATTACAGTTATTCGGTACTCGCGCACTTCTACATTATTTTGTAATGAGCCACAAGTGATCGATTACTTGTTTTTCGTCACGCGAGGTTATTCAACACAGCGGAAATGAACTCCCCGAGAGGCGCCAGCCTGCCTATGAGTTTGCGAAAATGACTAGCGTATTAAATTGGGGTTGGAGTTTATTTTGCCCCACGTCACTCCCTAACCAGGTAGGGAGCTGCCAAAACCTTACCTTCAGAATTTACCGTTAGAGAGAGCGTACATGCGTGTGTGCGTGCGTGCGTGCGTGCGTGCGTGCGTGCGTGCGTGCGTGCGAGAGAGAGAGAGAGATTTTCTCGCAGGATTATCAGGCTAGGAGGGTCTTATTTTCAAAGTGCTAAAACAGCAGAGCGAGGGCACTGACATCATCCAGCTACTCTTTGAGGATCATTTATGCCAAGGGTTGCCAAGCAGCGGCTCGCGAGTGACATGCGGCTCTTTGAGTGGTTAAGTGTGGCTCGCGGCTCCCTATAGACCTTTGCAGAAATCTCCTCCTGCGCACTGCCATCTTTGTCTGCTGGGCTGTGGAACGCCTTTTGAGCATGCGCTGTTGATCTGCTGTGCGGTATATCGGACGCTGCGAATGCGTCCACAGCTCAGTGACTCAGCATTTTTTGCCCGGTCGCTTCGTTCGAGACTGCCGCTGGAAAGGTCTATACTTCGTCTCAGCCTACGATGGACTAAAGGCAGAAGCTACAAACCACCAGATCCAATCACGAGCCACTTAGAAATTGCCTGGTATTTCGATTCGATGAACGTTACTAAGTGACTCATCAATTTTGCATTGCAAAGAAAGCCACGACATACAGGCTCTTTGCAGTGTCCAAGCTATAGAAATGATGCAGCGCATTCTGATCAGGAGCATTATTCGTCCATCCTTAATCAATGTTAAGCCTGCCATAGTTTAGCGTGGAACGTGATTGGGCCTGGCGGCCCGTAGCTTTGGCCTTTAGTCCATCGTAGGATGAGACGAAGTATAGTAAACCTACCCCCCCCCCCCCCCCCCCCCCTCCGCCTCACTCCTGGTCACACGAGCACTTCCCCAAGAAGAGAAAGGTAAGTGTTTTAAATTGAAAGACTGCGCAGGTTGCGGTTTGGCAGTCTTGTGCTGCTGCTGCCATACGTACACTTGAACTGATTTTGACTCAGATAGATCTCTCTAAAGTAGTTCAAGTTTCATTATTACTCAATAAAAAGTTTAAACCCCCTCCGCCCCCCCCCCCCCCCCCCCTATTTTCTGCCTTTCCTCTTCCAGGCGGCTCTTGGAAGTTTAGTGGTTTTGTTTGCGGCTCTTAGGTCGGCTCAGCCTGCCCCCCCCCCCCCCCCCCCCCTTTCCTGATCTATGCGGACAGCTGACGTTCCCCTCTCGTAGTGGGTCAGATTGCTTGTTTTCTGTGCTTGACGGACTGGAAACAACCATTTCGACGGCAGCGTGCATGACGACCGCAAGAGGTTTTTTCGCGAGTTTGTAAAGGATGTGAAAATCATTGTTGTGATTGTGAAGGGTCTCTATAGTGCCCTGGAAACGAACTGGTTCGGGGTTTGGAACGACCACGCCGATCAAGAAAGAGCATCATTGTTATTCTGAAGATGGGGTGGGGTAGTCAAAGGCCCTACGGCTTGCAACCCCCTTGATGTCAATGCCTTTGTTTGAAAGCACGGCTGTTTACTTTTCCATTGACTCTTCAACTGAGCCACCAGTTGTGGTCGTTGTTGACCATAAGTTTTTGTAGATCGATCTGCAACTTTTTTATTTTTTTTATTTATTTTCAAAATACTGCCAAACCCCATTGGGGGATTATAGCAGGTATGGTACAAATCAAAACAACGCACAAAACTTTTGAGGCGCGCGAAAAACAGTTATTTTTAGAAATCGTCACTTTCTTTCATATTGGAACAACAAAACAGAACATAACAGAAAGAACTAACTCACAAACTTGCTAAGAAGGTCTTGTTCAAGAGCTTGAATGAACGCATCCCCATTTGTGTAGTTAAAAAATAGCGGATCAAGGCTGTTCCAATCTCTTACAGCTGAAGGAAAGAAAGAGTACCTAAAAGTATTATTATTGAAAGAGTATTCGGTTTATGTATTGCAGTGTTTATGTCTTGTTGTTCTTGCCTGAGAAAAATGTACGTACTTGTTCTTGTCTATTTTAAAGGCGTCGTTTAAAAGGAGATACAAAAATTCGAGTCTTCCTAATTTTGCCGCGATCAGCAATGGTCAGTAGGCTGGATCTTTTCAGCAATTCAGTAGGGGAATCAAAGCGACCATACTTGTGGTGAACAAATCTTATCGCTTTCCTCTGAACACTTTCGATGATGTTGGCGTTGGTTTGTGTATGCGGGAACCAGGCAATGAGTGCATATTCTAATACCGGGCGAACGAGTGTGGTGTATGCGAACAACTTGGTTTCACGACTAGAGTGTTTTAACGTTCTTTTTAGAAAAAATAATTTGACGAGCGTTTTACTAGATACGTATTTGACATGCGCATTCCAGTTTAAATTAGACGTTAACACGAGACCTAGGTATTTGTATTCAGTTACTCTGCGCAAAATTTTACCGTCAAAGCTGTAAGGGAATTCAAGAACTTTTTTTTCTTATTAGTCAAGCACATACAAACCGTCTTTTCAGTGTTTAGAACCATCTGCCATTCACTGCACCAGTCTGCTACCTTCTTTAGAGATCTGTTTAATATTGCTTGGTCATCTTGGCATGAGATATCGCGATAAAAAATGCAGTCATCTGCAAATAACCTTATGCTTGCGTCAGTGCCATCAACCATGTCGTTGATGTACAAAAGAAATAAGAGTGGGGCTAGGACAGAGCCCTGTGGAACTCCCGACTCCACTGCAACTGGTTTTGAGACCTGTCCTTCGTAATAAACAAACTGAAAACTTTTGCCCAAAATACATGTGCTGCGGCTTCGCATCGAACAGCTTCATATCGAGAGCCTGCAGCTTTATGTACTGCTACTGAATGCACTTATGGGCGGCATCCATAACATATAAGAGATGTCGCCTAAAATGTCCAGAGGCACGTTTTTTTTTACCTTTTATTTTACATTGTTAGTTTTTTTCATCCTTTAAATAGCTTATATGCTGTTAGCATCATGCTTGGTAACAAACGTTAACAATGTGTTTTATTTCTCGATTTATAGTAAAAAGCGTGCGACGCGTTACGGATGGGAACAACTTCAATTCCTCCTGTCAGGTGTGCTAAAGAATCGATGCTATCCGCATTCACGATGGACGCACATTTGTAGATATTCCAAATTGTTCTCAGCTATCGTACAGAAGCAACTTTTCAAGCTTAACGAAAAACGGTGAGTGCGCAGGCGAGCTGGTGGATGTTGATCATGTTGAAAATTACCCGAGACTGTGGTAAAAGATGGGATACAGTCTCAAAGTTCAACGAAGTTTTTCATTTTTTACCACAGTCTCGGGTAATTCCAACATTCTCATGCTTCTTGCTGTTGGGGCCTTTCCTACAAGGATTACCAATAATAAAGCCTGTACCCTTACAGAAGACGCCAATAACGCCTCTATTGAACCAACGCATAAATACGATGTGATGCCTCTAGTGCGTACGTTGGAAAAGAGACACCGGCAAACGAACCATAACGTCTAACGTCTCCAATCCTCACGCAGGATGGTGCGGCGCCTAACAAAGTCACTTAGGTCGTATATCAGTAAGTGACCGTAAATGGATGACAAAGTCTACAAAATTATGAAGTGGGAAAAGCTCAATTTTAGCTAAAATAATGCTTATTACGTTAGAAAAAAAAACAAAAAAAACTCGCGATTTTGATTGGCCGTGCACCCAAATGTATGTGCACCGAAACATCCGTGCTCCGAAATGTCCGCGCACCGAGAAGTCCCATACCGAAAAGTCCGTGCGCCAAAAAGTCCACACCGGAACAAAACGGCGCCGCAACGCGCATCAACCGCGTGATCGACGATACCAGAAAATGAGAGAACAGAAAACTACCTACCGAAATAATATGACGAGAGGACACCTCTCGTCATATTTTTTATTGGACATTGGAATCACCAGTATCACCATTCTTAGTCCTGTGTCATATTTGTGTAACTACATATGTTAACATTCCTTCGTGTTCCCATGTGTATGGTGCTTAGTCTCTTGTGTTGTATCTACTGCACATTGTCAGCATCAGTTCAATCATTATCATTAGTCTTTCGTCCTGAGTGAACATGCGAAAGTTCCTATTTGTTTTGATGTATGCCATGTGACTTTTCTGGGTCTCAATATTTCGGTAATGTTATAACTGGCTATATATTTAATTTCAAAATATAGCGTATGTATTCAGTTATCTTAATTTTTTTTTTAAAGTTGACACTGTAAAACATAATTGCACAAAAGAACAAAAAAGCTTGGCAGCTCTCTTGCCGAAAATTATCTGTTTTCGCCTGTTTCTCTGTTTCCGTAATTTTTGTTAAAAATAATGTTTTCGGTATTTGTCCTTTCTGTAAAATGACTGACTTTCTGTGGTCCACCCTAGTAGAAAAACAATTTATGCTTGTAGAATTGTGAAACAGAGTTCTTTTTTTTTGTAAAAAAATAGGGTTAGTGTTCTGGAAGCGTATGAAAAAAAGTCTGGTTTTTCCAGGTTGCAAGAAAAGTCATACAGCGTCGCAGGCATTTACCTCGCCATGCAAGCTCTAAATACACAGACAAGCGGGAATATATGATACAATTCACTGACATATACAAACAGAACAACACACAAATAACAGCGAAACAACAGCCAAGACAATTACGCACCCTCCTCTACGAATGCCGTGTTCACCCGACCGCTATATATAGCAGTCTTATTTTTTTAATTCGACCTGGCCGATTACTGCGACATTTGTAGCATAAACACGCAGAGCTTGACCAAATGTTACTCCTACTTAATAGTTCTTTCAGATTTTCCGAGGGAACACTTTATATGTTAATCCAGTGCCATCAGAAAAGCCACAGTAGATTAATTAACTAAAATTCATTAATCAACTTTTGATATTGATTTGAAGAATCATGTTAAAAATGCTGTATTGACGCTGTATCTTATTAGAAGTTATACAAATTATTAGAGTTTCGTTAATTATCCGATTACTGCGACGATTATTCTCCCATCTAACGTCCCCCGAGCCACAAAACACGCAGGGAAGAGGCGGCATTCATGTAACAGTCATACCCTCTTTTTATCAAAATATGTTCGATTTAAAATCAACCTACCCGTATATTTCCTTAAAAGAAACAAGCACTTCCAGAGAACTGTAAAAAAACTACCAATATGCCACAAAAGTCGAAATCACTATCACATGTAGAACTACTCCTTATTCGATCCCTTGTAAATCGCCAACGCTAAATTATATGTTATCTGAACGTTTTATTGTGACAAAGTTGGGGTCTTGGCATTTCCGTGACTTATGCAAGCCTTCTCTCCTCCCTTTTGAAATTTGAAGATATCCCGAAAGGTTGGCGTTTTAAACATTGGGGCAGTTCATACGTTTATGACTTTACCTTAGCGACAAATCAGTTTTAAGGTAGAGTCCGAGCCACAATTGGTTCCGCTCGGCAAAAGCCGTGACACGCAACACGCGCGACGAGACGCAGCCCAACACACTGTTCGAGGCGGGGCTTAGGCCGCACGTCCGGGAGCTTCCTGGCTCGTGATGACGACCATTCCCTGAAGTGAAGAACCCAGGGGTCCAGTGGAGGTGGGAGAATTGGTAACGTAACGAACGGTTTAATTACATGGTAGCGATACAGTCGTCAAATCCAAGAGAACAACGGGGCAGCCTCCCGCACCGCCTTATATAGGGTCCGTTTTCTCCCTCACTCTCCGCCAGGGCAGCAGGTGCAGCCGCCAAGTGCGTTGCAGCTGGGTCCGCCGCGTCGTAGCCAGAAATGAGTCATAGCCATGGTTCTCCGCAGTTAGGCCATGCCTCTCTCCCCTTCCGGAGCGCACGAACCCACACGCACACACACACACGTCCCGTTGACGTCACGGACGCGTTGAGACTCGTTTTGGGCAGCCTTCGACAGGTGGGCGTCAGTCCTGAACACGTCGGGACTCGTTTCCGGACTCGTTTCCGCAGCGTTGAAACTCGGAAAACGTTGCCGAAGGTTCCATTCTTAACAGCCCCTCCGGGGCCAGGGAAACCTCGAATGGCCGGTGGTACAATCGCTGGCCTGAAGAGGTGGGCTTGGAGTAGGCCTTGAGAAGACGCTGCAAGCACCAAACAAACTCCCAAACCTCTCACAACGGAGGCATCAGCGGACACGTCCCCCACAACACCACGCCACACCGCAGTCAAACGCTCGGAATTCGCCAAAGACCCGCCAGACTGGATTACGGATTACCAAAATTTGGTACAATTCCGGGTATCGAGACCCCCCGTCGCCAAAAAAAAAACTCTTTTTCCAACGAGGTCACTAAGAACAAAATACAAAAGACAAAAACTCTTCGCAATTTGTGAGGTCCTTTTGGGGTTTCAACGAAGTGCCCCCACTTAGATCCTCATTCCCGTGGATGACGAAGACCTCTGAGATCATCCCTACTATTTTTCGTGATGTCAGAAAAATCTGCTCAACCCATCGGCATTGCCGTTAAATTTGCCTTTCCTTTTTCTTACGCTGAAGTCATAGTGATCGATTTTCACGTGATTTCTAGACGTGAAAATGCGGTCCTTATAGTGCCGATAAAACAATCCGCCTCTTTCATTCCCCGTCACATTGGTCCTAGCAATCTCCTGAGCTGTACAGCGAAACCCTGACACACTAGGGTCGCTCTTCTGCTCGACTGTCAAAGACACTCTGTCTACTCGTAGCAGAGGATCAAAGTTACGTGACATCGGAGCTACGAGAGATCCTTTAATGATCCCTTCTTCCTCCGCCTTTTTCGCGGGCTCGTTGGGACGGCGTACGCTTTCTAGCGCTGCGAGGTCAGGCTGTTCTACAACCTGGTCCCTCTCATCCCGGTTTTCTGCCTCCAACTCTGGGAGTGCTTGCTCCCCGTCAGCTGCCTCTGGCTCTGGATCACTCGTCAACAAAGGGGTGACCTGACGCGATTTGGACCTCGTACATGACTGAACTAGCCCTTCTCCCAGTTGTTGACCCCTTTCGCGCAGCAGGAAATCTGACCGGTTAGAAAACAACTAAGGATATTCCAACGGGACTGTTTGCGAGACAGCCGCCTCTGTCACTAGCTCTCCGAACGGGCCAGTTACCCTCACTCTCGCCATAGGCAGACAGACACTGTGCTTTTCGAGCAGCTGCTTGATCCAAACTACCTTTCCCGTAAAATCGGATGGCGTTACATACGACGGATGGACAACGTCCATCGTCGCTGCACTGTCCCGAAGCACCCTGCACGGCTTTCCGTTTACATGGAGCTCGTGAAGATAGGGACGAAGAAGCTTCAGGTCCTTGTCACTAACGTTCACGTACGAGAACACAACCCGCGGTTTCTTACATCTGGCCGCTGTGTGTCCCGGCTCCTGACAGTTGTAGCACAGGAACGGCTTCCTTGCCTCGAACTGCCCTGTTGGGCTTTTCCGCGCCTCGTCTCCGTTCGAGTGTTCTGCGCTCTTTTCTGGGACCTTTTGTCCTGCTTCGGGCTTCTCGGGCCCGTTTTCTCGCGAGCCGTTCCCCTGTCGGAAGGTCTTGCGCTGATCGCTCCGGCCGGGTTCGCTTTCCTCTCCGCTCAGCTTTCTACGCGTTGCGTACTCTTCGGCTAGCTCAGCGGCCCTTTCGACAGAGTCGACTCCCACCCTATCCTGCACCCAGAGCTTGACTGACTGCGGAATGCTACGAAAGAACTGTTCGAGGCACACACACTCGACTACCTTGTCTCGGCTCTCGTACACTTCCTCGCTCTTCAACCATTCTATCAAATTGGTTTTAAGCCCGTACGCGAATTCCGAGTAGCCCTCGCTGCTCTTTTTGGATGCGTTTCTAAACCTTTGACGGAACGCCTCGGCAGAAAGGCGGTACCGCTTCAAAAGGCTGGACTTCACCTTGTCGTAGTCGTCCGCGTCTCCAGCACTAAGGCGCGCGACAACCTCTGCAGCCTCACAGGGCAACAGAGTCAAAAGCCGTTGCGGCCACGTTTCTGGGGCGAAGCTCAACTTCTCACATGTCCTCTCAAAGTTAACTAAGAACAGGCCCACGTCTTCCCCAACTTTAAACGGCTGCATGAGCTTCTTCATTTGATACGACTCGGTCTCACTTGCTCGTACCGGAGCCCCAACTCTACTGTTCTGCGAGTTTAATCGCTGTTGTTCAATTTCGAGCTCTAGCCTTCTTAGCGCTCGCTCCTCTGTCGCCTCAGCCCGCTCCTGTTCTCGTTCCTCTTTCGCTGCAGTCTGTGCTCTTTCCTCTCTAGCTGCAGCTTGCTCCTCTTTCGCTGCAGCCTGTTCCTCTTTCGCTGCAGCCTGGTCTCGCTCTCTTTCCTCTCTTGCTGCAGCCTGTTCTCGCTCTCGTTCCTCTCTTGCTGCAGCTTCACTCTTAGCGTTCTGAAGCAGTTCCCACGCAATTTTAATTTCCTCTGCTTCCGCGCTCTCTGAGATCGCTTTACTGATCTCAGATTTCTTCATCTTTTGCTCCACCTCCACACCCAATTCTTCACATAAACAGAGTAAATCTGTTCTCAGTAACCTCATCAGATCCATGATCGCTGCTCTTTAGCTTTGGCTTTGCAATAAAACTTGTCGCGAGGTTGTACACAAACCTAGCGCACGAGTCAAACACTAAGGATTCCCAGCAGTTCAAAATTAATTACCCATAATCTGAAGCCTGGCGAATCTCAAAGCAAAGTCCAAACGCTCACCCGCAGATGTAGCACGATGTCGCATGGTCCGATCCCAACCGCTGCCAACCAGTTGTTTGAGGCGGAGTTTAAGCCGCACGTCCGGGAGCTTCCTGGCTCGTGACGACGACCATTCCCCGAAGTGAAGAACCCAGGGGTCCAGTGGAGGTGGGAGAATTGGTAACGTAACGAACGGTTTAATTACATGGTAGCGATACAGTCGTCAAATCCAAGAGAACAACGGGGCAGCCTCCCGCACCGCCTTATATAGGGTCCGTTTTCTCCCTCACTCTCCGCCAGGGCAGCAGGTGCAGCCGCCAAGTGCGTTGCAGCTGGGTCCGCCGCGTCGTAGCCAGAAATGAGTCATAGCCATGGTTCTCCGCAGTTAGGCCATGCCTCTCTCCCCTTCCGGAGCGCACGAACCCACACGCACACACACACACGTCCCGTTGACGTCACGGACGCGTTGAGACTCGTTTTGGGCAGCCTTCGACAGGTGGGCGTCAGTCCTGAACACGTCGGGACTCGTTTCCGGACTCGTTTCCGCAGCGTTGAAACTCGGAAAAGGTTGCCGAAGGTTCCATTCTTAACAACACCAAACCGGTGAAACACAGGACTGCTCAATGTTTATGTACTATACGTCTTCTAGTGCAAACATACATTCCTTTATAAAATAATTTCTTTCAACTATGGCTTCGTTCACTAATTTAACAATCATCCGTCTTTCAAAAAAAAAAAAAAAAAACACATTCTTTTTATTATAATCTGGCGTTTTTTACCCTGTTTATTCACCAAAATGTTGGAGATACGGAAATAACATAAACTCCGTTTTCTTACAGACAACGGGACGTTTTGTAGAATGTTTATTTAAGCAAAAACGACTCTTTTTTTTTTGTGTAATAAAGCACTGTTTTGTGTTACCGATAATACACGTATCTTTAGATTGTTTATTTACCAAAAACTTGTGTTCTTCACGAATAACATGAGCCCTGTTTTTTAACTGACAAGCTTGTTTGTATTTTAATCTAACCGTTTCCCTTTTCTTTTTTTTATCGAAATTTTCCGGATATTTACTGTTATATTACATTATTTTGCAGTGCAACTTTTCATTTAGTACTTTAAATACTTGTCTAGGATTATTATTTTTTTGTTCATTTATATTTACTTGCCTATTTTTCGGCACTCGAGACAGCGACAGATCCTCCTTCCGGCCCCTTAGCCCAAAACCCCTGCCTTAGAGAAATGAGGCAGACATGCAGCGTAACATTCAGCCATTGCATGACTAAAGGTTGACTAAACTTAAGGCGCGTTCACACCGGCGACGTAAAGCACTCGCGCGATGCGACGAGATCGCATCGAAACAAAATCAGATGGTCACACTAGCGTGCGCGATGAGCGAGTCGCTTCTCGAAAACTCTCGCTCGGAAACCCGCTGATTGGCTCAGCAGCTCCACGACTAGATCGCCTCGCAAAAAAGTCTGGTCAGCTATCGACTGCTCGAAACGCGTCGCTTTTTTTCCGCGATGGTCGCTTTTGCGCTAAAAGTTATCGCGCACTGCTGCACATCACCGGTGTGAACCCGTCTTTACACTTACCAGAGAACGTCTTCTTCGTTACCTCTTTATTTCTAAAGCAAACTTTGTCGTCTGTGTTTTGAAGTTTACTGGAGATTTGGAGGACTACTTTACTCGAATATTTATCATTTAATAGCTTTTCATTTCAGTCGTGAATATGACAAGGCTGATTACCGACTGACAGTCTTTTTTTGTTCAGTTCTTTTTAGCGGGCTTGGTGAAAGTGCTATCGGTATTAATACCGACAGTACCGTATTTTCCGAGCTATAGTCCGCGGACTATACACGTTTAAACGTTTAAATTTTACCCGATGGGAACGATCTACACGCGCAGTCTATACAAGGAATTGTTTTTTCTAGGTCGTTCACTGTGACAAGACGTGAAGGATTGCATGAATAACAGAGTATATTAATGTTGATTTATGTATGATACAAGCTTCTTAGTGAGCTCATTTGTCAAGCTGTGCTGCGCATGATAATTTTTACGTTCGGACTAGGCACTAAGTGCGGACTATGCACCGGGTGCGAACTATCTAAGCAAAAACTTTTATTTTTGACCCCAAATTTGCCCCTGCGTACTATGCACCGGGTGCGGACTATAGCCCAGAAAATACGGTACATTTTAAAAGCTGTTCAGCTTCGTAAATGCAAAAAGCAATGGTTCGTGTTTATACGCATAGTCCATGAATAAGAACGGTTAGCGTTACACATGTTACAAATCGTATATGTCAAAGGATATTTTTTTTTTATATATTTTTCCTCCATGCTTTTTGCATTCGGAAACACCGAAAAAATAAGACAGGTGGGACGAGTGACGGTGTACCCTTTCGTTCGGTAATCCTCAACTCAACCAACACGTTCGTCAGTCTATACTATTCGTATTCGTTGCGTCGTCCTTCGTGGAATACATTTAACAGACTCCTTGTATAGACAAAAAAAAAAAAGAGACTTGTTTGAACACCGGTTGCACCTCATAGAAGAAAGCAGGAACCTAACTGCTTTCGTGACTTAATAAAGTATCTTCAGATTCACCCGGATATATGCTTCTGGCAGGCTTCCACCGCCCCTGCGTTTCAAAAGATGATGGACTGAATGCTTCGAGGCACTCGAGATACCGTCGTTTACCTGGATGATGTACAGCTCTTCGGGCATACAAGGAAAAAGCATGATGCCTGGCTTCAATAAGTTTTTACTCGCCTCAAAAAGGCAGGTGTCAAGTTGAACCAAGAAAAATGCATTTTCCCGTGAAACAACTTCAATTCCTTGGCCATGAGCTGACGCCTTAAGAGATAAAGCAATGTGAAGACGATCTCGAAGCTATATCATTTAAGATTCTACAGTCACCAATGTAACATAATTACGGCAGTTGCTCTGCCTACTTACCTACTACCTGAACTTCATTCCCAACTTCGCATTCATTGCGGAGCCCCTTCATGCGCTCTTGCGGAAGGACGTCCGTTCCCAATGGTAGAAGGCGCAAAAGAAGGCATTCACTTCCGTCAAAGACCGGAATTGTCCTTCTTACAGTTATACACGTGACGCTGCCTACCGTCGTCAAAACTGACGCGTCAAGTTACCGATTGGGCGCAGTTTTACAATAAATATATCCAGAAGGCATACGCACCACCTCAGTCGCAGCGCGAACACTTTACAGCGCCGAGCGTAACTACTTTGCAGGAGAGAAGTAGGCTCTAGCGCACCTATGGGCCTTCGAAGAATGACACGTTTTTCTTTTCGGTCGCAATTTCACGCTAAAGATGGACCACCGGACTCTTGTAACTCTCCTTTCTCTGCAGGTGAGCGGTCGAGAACCGATGAGAAGAGCCAGGTGAGCCATGTGACTTCTCCAATATGACTAGGAGACATATTACCAGAAGGGTATACATGAATGTTGTTGCAGACGCACTTTCTCATCTTCCTGCGCCTAATTCTTCGGACGCCACCAAGCCACCGAATCATGCGACGTCGAGAAACAGTTTATGTGTCTCGTACACAATTTCTCCTCGATCGATTAGAAGATTTTAAGAAGGAAATAAAACAAGATACAAAGTTTCCTCGAGTGATACAATGTTTCAGCAGGCACAGGGTGGCGTCTCGAACAGCGAAGAGACTCAGCAGTGTGCAGGGATAGGAAGAAATACCCTAAAATATATGTGAAAATACAACAACTGAGATACAAGAAAAAGACGGCTAAAATACTGGTCTGGTACTGAAATACATTTATAGAAATATATCGCGATACGCATCAAAAATCAATTTAAAAATGATAAAACTGTATGTAAATAAAGTATATAGGAATCCATTTCACTGGGACAAAAGTACAAATACTATAAGATACATTTTTCTAAAAGAAGAAAACACTATTTCAGATGATCTCGTGCTCCATAGAACTGCTTTGCTAGTGTATCCGAAGAACAAAAAATATGTATGATCTACATTACTCTAAGCAATTGCGCAATGTCATTTTTAAACCAAAAAATGGGTACTCCCCGTAAGATTCAGACTCAAGGTTGACTTTGTGAATTTTACACAGAAAAACAAATGCATAGCAAATGCTGTGCAACTGGGTTGCACGTGAAACATGTGACGTCTACGCTCTCGGTGCTCTTCGTCGGTTAGTTTAGCGACTGGGTTAATGCTGTCCGATGTACACTAAAGAGCAACTCCTGGAATGGAGGTATACCGGCGCTAACCCGCGTTTTAAAAATGTGTAACAGGGTGTCTAGTTGCCATCTGCCGGACGCACAGCGGATGCCCCGCAGGACTTTTCCGCCAAATAGCACCTCAACTCATGGCCATGTGTCGTGACATCATTGTGCTCGTATGAACGTGCAAAAGTTTGAGCGCGTTTTCGCGAATTTCATCTGGAAATCGTCATGGGAGCCCATGAGACGTGATAATTTGTTTCATCGTGTATGGGACGGGGGCCTGAGGTTATCGCATTTGTTTGTGCGACAGTTAGTGTCACATTTCTTTTTGCTGTGCGATTACGAGCATTCTTTCATACTTTCGTTCATCCAAACGTTGGAGTACCTGTCGGTTGTAAGCGAGAAAACGGTAAAGCGCGAGTTGTTAAGTTTATTTCCAGTGCCGCTGTACAGAAGTGTTGCTTGCAGCGGGGGCCGGGATGTACTGAAGCGGGTGAAACGAATGTATATCCCGATTTCAGTGAAAATATTTTTTTGAAATTCTGTTAGGGAGCGAGTGACGCTGCACACGCTGCGACTGCACTGCGGCTCACGCGGCTGACGAAGCAGTTTTGTTTTCTTTATAAACTTTCCACGGCCGATTAATCAAGATCGCCCGAGCCGATAAAAGCAATCGGCAGCGTCGAATAAACGTTCAGTCTGTTGGCAAACCAGACACGCCTGCCCATGGCTCCTTTCTTCCGAGATTACCTGAATGGTGACGAGAAGATTGAACCCACCGCCTGAAACCAGTCAACTCACCCCGCGCCACACGCACCATGGCCTTCGCGGTGCGTGTGTGATACCACAGAGAGCTGGGGGAAGACTGTACTTGCTGTCCTGCATGAAAGCCACCGCGCCGCATCCGCCATGAAGGCGTTAGCTCGGTTAATTATATGGTATCCCGGAATTGACCAAGATTGGGAGCGTATGGTGAGGCAATGCCCGAAATGTGCTCAAGTTGCCCCGGTCCCACCGGCAAGAGATCCTGTTCCGTGGCCGGAGACAAACGAGAAATGGTCCTGAGTACACGTGGACTTCGCTGGCCCAGTAGACGGGTTCATGTTGTTGGTTGTCGTAGACTCCCACAGTCCCACAGTAAGTGGATCGAAGCAGTTCCACTCAAGTGCACGTCAGGGGAAGCCACCAGGTCCGCTTTACGGTCCGTGTTCAGCCAGGTCGGAGTACCACGTACTGTTATTTCGGATAATGGTCCCCAGTTCGTAAGCGCAGAGTTCCCACGATTCCGCGAGCGGAACTATTTCGACACCTCTCCTCACCTCCCTCTTTCCCCCAATCAAACAGTCTCGCCGAACGAGCTGTCCGCACGGTAAAGAAGGGCTCCAATGGTTGAGCAAGGGCAGCATGGTGGCTCGACTAGCGCGCTTCCTGCATGAGTATCGTCGCACGCCTGGCAAAGACGGTCGTTCTCCATCTCAGCGCTTACTCGGCTACGATAAACGTTCACGTCTGGACGCCGCCTTGCCTCCGTTACCTACTCCTTTCAGTCAACCGGAAACTAATCCTTTTCGTCCAGGACAACCAGTGTGGTTCCGAAACTACAGTCTTGGCGACAAGTGGAGCCCCGGAATCGTCAAGTCGACCAGTGGTTGCCGCCTGGTACACCGACGCCACGCCGACCAGCTCCGCCGTCGTGATCCCGGTGACACAGCTCCTGAGCCGTCCGCCCCAGCACCCGCTTCCGAGGCTGCCCCACCCGAGGCCGTACCAACATCCGATGTCCCGGCTCCAGTGCCCCAAACTCCACGACGATCAACGCGAAGTCACCTGCCCCCATCACGTCTCTTCTGCAAGAGCAGATGAGTGTTAGGGAGCGAGTGACGCTGCACACGCAGCGACTGTACTGCGGCTCACGCGGCTGACGAAGCAGTTTTGTTTTCTTTATAAACATTCCACGGCCGATTAATCAAGATCGCCCGAGCCGATAAACGCAATCGGCAGCGTCGAATAAATGTTCAGTCTGTTGGCAAACGAGACACGCCCTGCCCATGACTCCTTTCTTCCGAGATTACTTCAAATTTCACTGCAATATATTACCAGTGCAAGCTTGGCTTAGGGAAAAGGGTGTGGATGTGCCATGGCCGGTGGAGTGTCGGTTATGTAAGCAACCTGAGACCATCGAGCATGTTTTTATTTCTGCTGAAACACAGATTCTTCTTTTTTTTTTTTTTTTTTTTGGGGGGGGGGGGGGGGACGTCCTTTAGCGTATCCTGAACAAAGAGTTTTGGATTAGCCTATGTGGCATAGGTTGGTTAAAGGTGACAAATGATGATTGTTTACCCATACCCCATTATGGGATATACAGTGGCAGAGGCCAGTACTCTGCATAGCGCTTTTCCAGATGCGTTTTTATTTCTGTGCGGCACTGTGCAAGCAGAATGACTTGAAGGATAACGTCCCAAACAGGACGACATTTACTATTTTGCTGCAAATATATAGCTGTCAACAAAACACGCATCAATATAAAGAACACTTAATTCGTTAATTAAGCGCTCCCTACGCTCAAAATGAATTAAGTCAGGATATGCGCGTGTGCACGAGGATTCGTTTTGATAGCTAGCGCAGCAACCGGAAGGCAGATGAAAGGCGAGCAAACGTAGTTAAGAACGAAGAGGAATTGCGGAAATTGGTGGAGACATATTTCTAATTCTGTGATCTTATGATTTGTATTTCCTTTATATGGCTAACAAAACCTTTTTTTAGCCGAGTGAAGTTAGGAACACTCTTTAGATCCCAACCTGTTTTTTTTCCTTGTTGCATATAAGCGCACAGTCATTGCGTAATAAATTTGAGGAATCTGATGCATTCTTGAAGCGTTTTGGCTTTTGATGTAATTATGGTAACAGAAACGTGGTATAACGAAGAAGATACTGTCGACAACTTAGACGACTGTAGAAATTATGGTTTATGTCGCACTTCAAAACGAGGGGGTGGAGTCGCCATGTACATAAAAAATCAATACAATGCACTATAATTAATGAATTTTCTGAAATTACCGATGACTACGAGGTTTGGACTTTGCGGCATGGGCATAACATTTTCTGTGTCATGTATCGCCCTCCTGGAGGCACTATATCTTGCTTTTCTAATACCTAGATAATATTTTCAGTTTTATTGACAAAAACAACTTGCGTTTTTTTTTTTTTTTTTTTCTATTTTGCGGGGGCAGTTTAATACAAAAATGCTTGTGTCATGCATCGCCGTAACAGTCGGAATTTTGGACACTCTATCCGTCGTACGGTCACATACGTGCTATCTGCCAAGCAACCAACACGCTTTAATATATTGAATGAAACTCTATTAGATCTGTTTTTAACAAGTGCACCCGAGCTACGTGTTTATGCTGGTGTGATTGAAGGTACGATCACCTCCATATGTTTATGCTTAACAGATATAAAAAGAAGACTTTACCATGCCACCTTTTACGCCAAGGTACTAACCCCCCCCCCTCCCCTCTCTGCTATAATGACTCTGGTGCTGCGGGGTAAACTGCAATAAATAAATAAATAAACACAAGAAAAAACAGATGCGGCAATTTTGCTACTGTGATATAAGTAAAAAAAAAAAAGCCTTTAAAAGTTTCAAGAACAAATCAACACTGCACACTGGAGCGCGGATCTGTCTAAGGCATCGGCTAACGAGGCATGCGAGAGTTTTCTTGAAACGTTTTGCAATATTTATTATCCTGTTTCTCATTAGAAAACACAAAACTAATAGAAAGTGCAGAAAACCGTGGGTTACACCCGATATACTAAAAATTATGAAGAAAGTAGATGCGTTTTACAGAGGTTTATACGTAGTATAGATATGTCTGTTTCATCCAGTTTTCAACAACGAAGAAATAAGATAACAAGTGCACTACGACGCGCCAAACGAACACATTATGACTCGCTGTTTCAAAATGAGAACAGAGCGGATGTTTTGTGGAAGAAGTTAAACTCTGTACTGCACGAAGGCCATGTATTTGAACAAATTGCTGAACTTAAAATTGCGGGTGAAATTAAAAATGATAAAGCTCTCGCATATGCGTTCAACTACTATTTTGTTGATTTAGTGCATAGTGTTCACACAGCTGAAGCCTTAAGATATCTAGAATGTATTTCTGCTAGGATATTTATTTTCCCAACCGACGAGGTAGAAGTTATTTCAGTGTTCAAGCACCTCAAAAACAGAAGAAGTTGTGATATACACGACATTGAAATAAAGCCAGTTAAATATGTTATATTTATAACATATTTATAAAAAAACGGAGGTCATGATCTTTAAAACAAATTTTTTAGTTATCTGCGAGATAACGGACATGAGTGCGATGGGCTTGTAGTTACCTAATTCCGCTTTCCCTCCTTTTTATAAATATGCCGGACTATCGCAACATTAAGGTTATCGGGTATAACTCCCGTCTCCAATATTCTATTTATTACCGCCAGCAAAACATGTTTTAAGTTGTTATAGTTCACTTTTATGTCTCGTGGTCTTAGTTGATCATATCCCGCTGGTTTTACGAGTGACATATTGTTAATTATATCTTCTAGATCCGTGTCTCTCATTTGTGGTAAGTATGCCGAGTTTTTTACATTCGAGAGTTGCTTTGCAGTCTCTGTGGTATTGTTTACTGGCCCACGCAAATCTTGTACAGCTTTAGTGAAGTTGTTATTGAAATTGTTACTGAGAGTAGAGTAATCGGCGACTCTGAAGTTTTTTTTTTTTTTTTTTTACATTTGTCAACGCTGTTTTTATGTGGTTTTCCAATTATTTAATTCACAATATTTCACGGCTTCCTTAGGTTTTTCTCACAATTTCGGAGTTGTGTCACATGAAGTCTCTTTTTTGCTAGTCTAATCTTCGCCGTCACTCTATTCCGTACCTGCCTGAACTCTTCCTTTAGTGTTGTATCTTGGGGGTTTTGCTTACATCTATTCCAAAGTCTACTTTTTTCATAACTTAGTTCTAGTATTTCGTCGTTAATCCAGACAGCTCCCGGCTTCCGCTGTTCTAGACTTCTTTTTTTTAATAGAGCTGTCATATATTCCTTTGAATATTTCTATCACTCTTTTGTAAAGGCTTAGGTGGTCTAGGTGCAGTAAAGCAATCCAGTTATATCCTTCAATTTTGGTGTCTATTTTTTATTATCTAGAATTTCCTTGTATTGTTTTCCCGGCGAGCTTTTGGTTTCGACCTCACGCATAACCTTTAGAGCGACAAAGTAGTGATCTGCGGATTTTTGTTTTATTACTGCCACTATACAATATAAGGTGCAAGTGCGCACTATTATATGGTCCATACAAGTTTTTGTCACTTTATCCCCTAGGTATTCTTCCCGTGTGTAACCGTCAATCATATTTTCCAATCCGTAGTTTGGCAATATATCAAGGGATTCTTTTAATCCGGTTTTGCTGCGGCACATAACATCGATGTTGAAATCACCTGCTAGTACGACATGGTCATTATTATTAAAGGTGTTCAAGAGTTTTATGAACTTATCGTAGAATAAGTTTAGAGTACCACTGGGTGGCCTATAAAACGCACCTACCGTCAATGACACTTCAGACCTATGAACAGTGAAGACAAGAACTTCTGCATGATTGATAAACACCTCGGCACGGTCCGAAGACCAATCATTTTTTATGTAAGCTAAAATTCCTCCCCCCCCCCCCCTTTCTTCCCTCTCAACGTATTGAAATGGAATAAAATTCATCTATATGAAACGGTAATGGTTCTTTTGCCTCGTTGTTTACTTCAGTTAGTATTATTACATCGATATCTTCGAGCGAACTAGCATGGTATACCTTAAGTTCATCCCAATGCTTTTTATTGCTTCTGATATTAATTGGAACGACACGTAGAAAGTGTTCTTCCTCCTTTCCGTTTTTCGCTACTATATTTTTTACATATTGCTACACGTGGCCATTTTATCGTATTTTATTCAAGTCATCTTCCCTGTCGATACGTATCACTGCCAAACCTTCCCTTTGCCTGACCAGTATTTTTTCATTTCTCATCCAAACAAAGCTGTATCCCCTTTCCCTTGTACATTCCTTTGCGTTTCAGAACAACCATTTCTGCAGCTTTGTCAAGTTCTCATTGATGAAGATATGATCAGCCTTTAGCGCGGTGCGCTTGCTGGCCCACCGGTCTCTTTCCGATCTGTCGTTGAATCGGACAATGATAGGGGCAATCTTATCATCTCTCGCTCTTGGTCTGTGCATGGCCTCGATGTTATCTGGCTCTGGGATAACATCGGATAGCTCCAACTAGAGTCACTGAATATTTCCCGAGTACCGAAACTTCCAAGCTTTGTTTCGTAACCGTGCCGTGGGGCTGAAATTTATACACAGCCGTGCCGCATACAAGATGCGTACAAGATGTTCAGGACTGTACAGGAACAGGATAGAATGAAATATAGTTTCAAGCACTTCTGATAGCTTGATAATTGCTTTGTTGGCCAGATGACGTTTGCAGTGAATTCCAGCAATGATTTCCTTATGGCGATGCTCAAGGCAGTTGGAAATCGTCGCGATCTATGAAAATTGGGAGTTACGAGAATGGCTTGATATGAAATCAATTTCTGTTTAAGTCTGAAACACCAAGGATGTTTGTGTCATCATTCATACTACTACGTGAGCAGCCAAACGCATCTCTTTCACTCGGGGAATGGAGCGTCGTACCTCCAAAACCGTGCTGCCACGGCTTCATTTGTGTATGTGTCTTTATGTGTTTGTTTTTTTGTGACACGAGGCAAGAAAACAGCAATGTAATTAACAATAAAACCCACATGACAACCGCTTAAAGTCCCTTTCACGCAAGAGTGCTTGCTTAAATTGCGCTATGAGTCACTCGGACATTTTTGCTTTCAATTTCGCATGCAAAGCTACTCCTTCCAGTGGTTTCTGCGCTTCATACAAATCGACGCAATTTGAATAAAAAGGACCGCAATAGAGATCTTATTCCGCAGCAGCCGCTATTCCAAGCATCGTTCGTGACGAACGATGCTTGAAACACTCTAAGACAGTAGCATTCATTGGACTCGAGTTCGAGCATCCATGTGCCCTCAAACCCTGACGCAGCGCTGGTAACCGATCGCGGGGCCTCCCGGTCACTGCCCCGCGTCTTATGGCGACAAGATGTTTCCGTTGTGCCTAAAATAACTGGTTGTGCCCTCTTATGGTTCCTACCTGTGAGGTCATAACCAGGATTACCAGTTACGAACGAAAAGTTTGATGAAATGTGTAAAAAGCACGCTGGAAACGTGGAGTCATTTCGTTCTTAATTTAACACCGTTCAAAGTTGACAGTCTGATTCTACTCTTATTTTTATTTATTTATTTATTTATTTATTTACTCTGAGTGCCGTTAGGCGTTACAGAGAGGAGTGGTGGAAAACAAAAACATGTAGAGCAAAGAATAGTTATGATGTCAAGTGATAAAACACGGCAGACTTGAAGGTAATGTGGTCGCTGATGGAGACGACGGAGGCAGGAAGGTGGTTCCAGTCCACGCTGGTCTTGGGGACAAAGGAGTCAAAGTACAGGTTAGTCCTACAACTGGGTAGGCCAACTTTAAATCGATGATCGGAACGGGATGACACATAAAAGGGGGCTGTAAAAAGTGACTGACAAAGGCTGTCGTTGGTGAAATAGATTTTATGAAAGAGGCATAGTCTGGAGATGCGACGTCGGATAGAGATCGGGGAGATTTAATGTTTGTTTCATTTGAGAGACGCTAGCTAAACGGGAATAGTTGGACAAAATAAAACGGGCAGAGCGATTCCGGATAGATTCAAGGGTTAGAACAAGCGAGCTGATATGTGGATCCCATACAGACGAAGCATACTCAATTTTGGAGCGCACAAGTGTATTATATAATAACAGTTTCAAAGAAATAGGAGCTAGAGAGAAATTACGACGAAGGAAGCCGAGCATGCGGTTAGCATTATTAGCAATGTATTCAATATGTGTTTGCCAGGAAAGATTAGAGGTAATGTGAACACCCAGATATTTATAGGTAGAAACGGAAGACAAGGGGGAACAATTAAGAAGATAAGAAGGCGGATTGGATTGATTAGTTGATCTTGTGACTTTCATTACCTTGCATTTGTTAACATTGAGTTTCATTAGCCAAGTGTCGCACCACACGGAAAGGCTGTTAAGATCGGTTTGAAGGCTAGATTCATCAGAGGAGTTAGAAATTTCTTTATATAAAGCACAATCATCAGGAAAAAGTTTAATAGATGAGACAATAGAGTCAGGAAGGTCATTAATTTGGATGAGGAAAAGAAGGGGTCCCAGGACAGATCCTTGAGGGACGCCTGATGACACAGAAAAATATTGAGAATCATGATCGTTAGTTGATACATACTGGGTGCGATCATGCAAAAAACACTCAAACCATCCTAAAATATTGCTATCGAGGTTAAGTTTGCTAAGTTTGTAAAGTAGTAGACGATGCGGAACTGTATCAAAGGCTTTAGCGAAGTCAAGAAAAACACAATCAACGGTAGATGAACGGTCTAACACAGAAAACAAGTCATTAGTAAAAACGAGTAGTTGGGTTTCACAGGAGTAATGTTTACGAAAACCATGCTGGCAGGATGTAAAGAAGGAATTTGATTCAAGGAAAAGAACACGATTGGAGTATATCACATGTTCAAGTATCTTGCATGGAATGGATGTCAAGGAAATTGGTCTGTAATTACTAGGGTTAAAAACATCACCAGATTTGTGCACCGGAACCACCTTGCCAACCTTCCAGTCGCCGGGTAGGGTGGTACGCTGCAAAGACTGCGTAAAAATCTGAGACAAGATGACAGATGAATAAGTCACAGTACTCTTCAAAAACTTGTAACTGAAGCCATCAATACCTACTGAAGATGAAACTTTCGCGTTTCCAATCAGCTTAGAAATACCAATCGAGTCTATGCATGCGTGTAAAATTTGAATTTCGAATAACAGGTAATGCAGTAGGTGCACAATTCGTGAAGAACAATGTGAAGGTGTTATTCAAAAGAACGCAGCTCTGATGACGTGGTATCAACAGGCCACTTTCGGATTTTAGACGGATGTCTTTACGTTCACGCATACTGACGACATTCCAGAACTTGCGTGGGTTAGTGGATAACAAAGATGGAAGCGTGTTATTAAACAAAGCGTGCTTGGCATTGACAATAGCTTGTTTATATTCCGACGCCACGGACAGATAAGCTGACCAACGTTCGCCTATCTTGGATTCCTTACAGCGACGAAAAAGACGCTTTTTTTTTTCTGTTCTGAAGACGTTTAAACGATAGGTTGAACCACGGGGATTTTCGGGAACAGGATATTCGACGAAGAGGAATATATTTATCAACGAGAGTAGTGACCTTGGTTTTAAATAGATCCCAATTTTCATGAATCGATCGTTCCCAGAACTGCGGAAAGAAAGCATCAACAAAAATTGCCAACTCGGCGTTGATTGCTCGAAAATCCGCTTTGCCATAGTCCCGAATTAGTTTATACTGCCTTGGAAGGCGGGGGGAACTGGATTGTAAAGTGAAGTGAATAGCAGAGTGGTCGCTTAAACCAGGCAGAAGAAATAGAGATGAGACAAATTCAGGTGTAGTGGTCAATACGAGGTCAAGAACATTAGCTGATGAGCTAGTAACGCGAGTAGGTACATTTACAAGTTGGGAGAGGTTAAACATAGAACAAGTGCTAATGAAAGCTGAACACTCCGACGAACCAGAAGTTACAATAGGCAACCTGCAATGCTGTTTGGTTTGGCGCCATCTAGCGACTGAAGCTAGAAATATTGGGTACCCCTAAGAGTGGTGGCTGCATTGTTCAAACGTGAACTTTTACTCTGGTGGCGCCGCTTAGCCTAGTGTCTGAAGCAAGAAATACTGGGTATCCCCAGGAAGCCGTGATCGCGTAACAAGCCAGTACAGCGGAAGCTACAGCCCTGGCGGGCCAATGGGAACGTGACTGCGTATCACCGGAGCGCGCCTCTAGTCCGAAGAAGTATCAGGCTTTTCGCTGCGTCATGCTCCAATATCTGTGGGTTGCGCTCGTACACGTCGCGCATTTCGAAGCCGTCGGCACGCAATGTGGGGCTTATCATTCACCCTTTGCCAAGTTCCAACGAGACAGGGTATAACCGTGGGCTCTCACTCTGCTGGCGCCGCCTGGCTGTTGCCGGCTGGCTATAGGGCAGCAATCTTTCCACGATATGCCAGGAAAATTAAAATCACCTAGCAGGAATAAGGGGGCCTTAGGGAATCTAACAACCACATTATTGAGGCAATCAAACAAATCATCACAAAATGTCGGCGTAGCCTAAGGCGGCCGGTAGCAAACAGAAAATACCATGTCTATGTGATTTAAACGAATGCACGTACAAAGAAATTCGAGAGACGAAGGCACGGGAACAACATAAGAAACTATATTATCAGCAACAGCAATCAACGTTCCCCCACCCAGGCGCCCGCAACGATCTTGTCTATAAACGGTATAGTCGTTCTGACAAGAAAACAGTTCACGGCTGTCAACTTTACTAGACAACCAGGTCTCCGTCAAGACAATCACATCGGCAAGGCATGTGTCAGCCAGGGACGATAAGGCATCCCGTTTGTTTAAAATGCTTCTGATATTGGAAAAAAGAAAAGAGTAGTCACGAATAGGTCGCGCCTGAACGGCTGCTGATAGCTAGGAAGAAGGAGGCGACGGGATCAAAGGAGGTGAGTGTACAGCGCCATTATCGTTAACCTGACCCACATTTTCTGCGTCAGTACCAGAGCGTGCGTTTGGTAGTTCCACCTCGCACACACTGTCGGTTTGTCGATGAAAGGAGAATTAATCCCACAAGAGACGTCATGTTGAGCGTTTGGTCAATCTTGGCAGGCCGACCACAGCGACGCTTTTGGTTAGGCACGTCGCTAATAGCTTATGTTGGTGGACACACTTGTTCACTAGTTTCTTTCGAGGCCGAAGTATATACAGAGAAGAGCGAGAGTTAATCAACTTGGGGGCGAGAAGGCGCGGACTTGCGTTGGTTTCTGAGCTCACCCGCGCAAGAGTTCGTGGTGCTATCGCAGACACCAAACATCGCGGAGTTACCGGCTGTGACGCTAACGCGCTATCCGGCCGGCATTCGGGAAAAGCCCACAAAGAAAGAAAGGGAGGAAGGCGCCCGTATTGATCGTTGCCGCTTGCACAAGCGGTCATCGGTGAAGACGGCGGTGCCGATCACTGTAGCGGCGTGGCCAGTCGGCGAGTCTCACGCTGTCGCAATCGACCCAATACCAGGAAACAGCTCGCTGGTCAGTTTTCCTACTTCCTAAAGGGCGACGTCTCCCTGAAAGACCAGGCGCACACGCTGGCCGCCTTTTCAGCCCTCGCGGTACTCTCGCTTCCTTTGACCTTCTGCGAACTCGAGTGGGCCAAGAGAGTCGCCGCTTTTGTGCTGGGTCCCCCGTGGTATTCGCGTCTCCAGCTCGTTGCTTACCTGCTGGTAGCGAAAGTTGGAAGCGCTCGAGCGTCCCCCGGTTTCTCTGCTTGGCTGTCACGCGGATTTTCTCGTCTTGAGTGCTCTATTCGGTGACCCGCAGAATTGCATTGGATGGAAGGATGGAAGCTTGTTTTTTCACCGGTGTTCTAAGGAACGTGCCGCAGTGAGCAGACGTGCGGGGTAGGTACGCCAGATCGTCGAATCGGCGAAACTATAACCGAGAATACAACAGCGTGCCCACGGCATTTTTCTTCAAACAAATACTACTTCCGAGCTAAAAGCTCAGTATTTGCCATGTCTTATACTTATAATGCGTCATAGCGTTTATCAGGAAAACAGATTACTTGTGCTACATATGAGCGCAATCAAAAACAACTGTCTTCAACTGCTCTTTATGTCGTGCGGACTTCTCTGAGATGGCAGTGGAACAATGAGGAAACTTGAAAGTTCAATGTCCTTGATAATCTATAGTGTGCTTCTTCGCGACAATGGATCTATTGCAAAGCGTGCAGTGCTGTACGTGGCGCCGAATGGAATGCCGGGAATCAAGATACAACCGGTTGTCGCAGACGACAGGGGTGTCCTTGGAGGCGACGGCGAGCGGGCGAAGGCAAGCGAGCAACTGCGCTGCCCTAGGCTCTCGCTCTTTTCAGTGTCACGTGGGGGCAAGGAAGAGTGCACAGGACCTCGCGCAAGGCATTCCGGGATTTTCGCAAAAGGTATATTTCAAGTACAGGGCTATTTCCTTGGTTAACGGTTTACGTGGATGAACTTTAAGTTTCACGTGTTTACGTTTCCTTGGTTGGCGGTCTACGTGGATGAATTTTAAGTTTCACGTGAGCGTCCGCTCGCACCAGGCTTTCTTCAAGAAGGTGCATTTGAGCTGAGCAATTATGTAGTTAACGTAATCTTTAACAGTCAATTTTCTTCTGTGAGAATAACGCTAGACGAGGTTGCAGCCTGAGTAGAGCAGACATTTTGTTTATTTCATTTCACTAAGATTTGTGCTGCTCACTAGTAGAGGCTAATCAACAGTGACTAACCAACATGCCAAAAAAAGCATCTCCCGAAAAATTGAGTTTTGAAAACACTTTCTGGCGAAATAATATCTGATCGGTAGACATTACACATTTTTTTTAATGACGTTTGAATAACACTTTTAACACAGACTCAAAAGAGAAATGGTATATACCTTCCGAAAACTTGCCTTTTTTTCTCAACTGGAAAGGAAGAGAAGAGCGAGGGAGAGGGACCAAGCTATGCGAGAACGGTCAAGTCGTGGACTAAATCTGCCCTGAATTCCGGGAAGAGCCTCCGATAAGCGAACAATGTGTTCGGTCACTCATGAATGTTTCCCCGCACAGGAAGAGGCGCACTGCCTGTGCAATGCCAACTTGTAGCAACGGCAGTCATTTTTGTTTCCTGAATACAGGCCGCCAGTCAAGATGCAGCGGCAGCGCCCTTTCCGCATATCCGGCCCTCACTATATCCGCCACTTTGGAGAGCTTATGGTGCCACCGACACACAGTTGGAGTCGCGATAGCAAACAGCGAACCGAGGCCCCTTTCCGTTCGCTGTCAGTTGAACGGCGCAGCCCTTTTTTAAAGTCCATCAAGCAACACTGGCGGCCGCCATATTTGGGGTTTCGCTTCCTGCGCGGGGCGTGTGATTGGATCCGAGTTATGGCCAAGCGCTGACACAGCACTTGCGTCGAATAGATTTGCACCCTAGCACTCACCGAAAGCAGTCGTCTCAAATGCATGCTCAGAGTGTAGGACCAAAATATGGCGGCCTCGGAGCCACTACTGGAGGGCGCGCACTTTTGAAATGGGTCTATTGCCTAGCACGAGGGCTGTGGTCCTAATCTTGCTCGGGCGGATACCTCATATGGACGCGGCTAACAGCATCTTGTCATTTGTGAACGGGACTTTAGGAAAATTTTCAAATATCTCGCGAATTTGCGTGCCCCTCGAAACTTTACCAGGGATGGTTTAGGTCGCCTCACAGAAGCCACTCAAGTCGCGGTCATGCGTGCTAATACATCATACAAAAGACAGTCTGGAGACACGATCTGACTTCTTCCTCGTATGACGGTCCCATTGGTCAAACTGTCTACAGACATGTTCATGTATGAATCAAGCATGCTTCGAACATGCTTGAGATGTGTCCACAGATAACTCGGTCATGACTGCAGCAAACACCGTGTCTTTTGTATGACGTATGAGCTGTAAGAGCGTCATAAGCTTTGTCGTTTTAAATTGCGAAATACTAACAGTTCCCCATTTGTAATCAAGCGCGTGCTTCCCACATGTTTTTATAATTAGGATTGAAAAGAAGCGATACGAATGCGCCGCAAACGAAAAAACTCATCCCAGATGTATTCGAGGATACCTCTTATCGGTTGTGGACGCCGCTCAAAATTGCGTTTAACTGTCGTGTACAGAACTGCAGGCCCACGATACGAAAATTCAGTGCGTTGAGTTGAATTGAACCGATGGATCAATTCAACCGTTCGACTCGTCGAATAAGGGCAAGGAGAAACCACGTGCTTAGAGACAGAAGCGTCGACAATGTTTCCCTGATGAGTGTCATTCTGCCAACTTCGTGAGCCACTTCAGTTTTAAGGGATCAGCCAGCGCTTCACGAAAATGGTATTAAAACTGCCTGCGACTGTCGCAACAAACTTCCCCATTCACTCTAAGAAAAAGGGGGTGTACACGGGTACTCCCCTTGTCCCATATGTAACTCCCCAAAACTACATTTCGTCGTTCTGTCCACTGCCGTCAAGCTGGCGATGCCAACTTTTACCAGTGGCTTGAGAGCTGTTGGATATAACATACTAAATAGCTAATGTGCGTATCAAAGACTAAAAACAAAAAAAAATTACTGAGGTTTTGCAGCCGGGCCGAAAAAGCCTTGATTATCTTAATGTATCCTTTAATGAGTACATTACATATTTAATAAGTTGTATCGGTCAACTATCAAGCCGCTCGTAAAAGTTGGCATCGCCAGCTCGACGACAGTGGACAGAACAACGAAATGTAGTTTTGGGGAGTTACATATGGGACAAGGGGAGTACCCGTGTACACCCCCTTTTTCTTAGAGTGTTTGACGAGCCGTTGTCTAGTCTTATTTCGGATATGACGAGCACAGCTAGGAATGGAGTGCTCTGTTAATCTCCTTTGAGAAGGAGTGAATGGATGGCGTCCGTGTCTTCGTTTGCTGTATGTTCCTGAACCTGGCAATTGTCGCCAATGCCAAGTTTAGCCGCGGGAACGTGCCACTCCCATCCTAGAGATATAAAGGACATCCTTGAAGTACACAATAAAAATAACGTTAACAGTCATATATGTATAGCAGAGAAACGTACAGGCAGTATGGCGCAGCTACACTTCATCTCTGATAGGAACCTTTTTCGAAGCCAGATGGCGCCGGGCTGCTGCCTTTTGGTCACCGGCCTCCGGTATTAGCCCCGTGCGCGACCGAAAGCGTCGCTGTAGTCGGCCTTCCACGATTGGCCGAACGCTGACTATGACGTCGGAAAGGGGATTTTCATCGACGGAAATAAGAGGAATGCAAGAACTTTAATTTTGACGGTGTTGGCAGTGTTCCTTTGAGAGCGCAATGATTTCAAGCTTCCACCGTGCTATTTACAAACACCATCGAACTTGTTGTTTGCAAGGTAATGACGTCACAACGGGGAACCACAGGAGGGCGCCACCAAAACTTCTCGCCGCTAATAGACCTTTCCAAAAGAGGGCTCTGTATCGGTGTTGCACGGGCGCTCGAGCAGCAGCTCGGAGCCTGGCGCCGGCTCATGACATAAAGCACGAGAGTCAGTTCTCTTCTGGTTCCGAGCTGTGTTGACTCACAATCAATACTTGGTGCCAAAACCCAACTGATATCTGACCGGGCGAACCTTGAAGTCCAATATGGAGATGCTGAAACCACCGGAAGGTTTATCGTTCTCAGGGCACGTCGCAGACAACTGGAAACGTTTCCTTCAACGAGTGGAGCTCTTCCTTGAAGCGACCGGGTCTGATCCAGAGGTTCGAACAGACAGGCAGTAGATAGCTATCTTGCTGCACGTCGCGGGACCTGAAGCTGTCGACGTCTTCAACACATTCACTCTCACGGAAGACCAAAGGGAAAGCTTCGAGGCGGTAGTTCACAAGTTCGAAGATTATTGTCCTCCGAAAGCTAACGAGACATTCGAACGCCACGTTTTTCGCAAGACGATCCAGATGGAAGGTCAGTCATTTGAAAACTTTTTGAGAGACGTTAAACTCAAAGTGCGCTCGTGTAATTTCGGCGACCTGACAGATTCTCTCGTGAGAGATCAGATTGTCGATGGCGTCAGAGATCACAAACTGCGGGAACATCTGCTGATGGAGGATGACCTGACCCTTGAGAAAGCAACGAGAATCTGCAAAGCTGCAGAGAATTCGTCGCAACAAGCGATGATGTGGATGGATCAGCACCCGACACCAGTAGAACAAGTAGACGCCATGCAAAAGAGTGAAAGAAGTGCGTCACGTCTGCGATGTCGAAAGTGCGACCGATTTCACGCACCACGCCGATGCCCAGCTTTCGGCAAGATATGCAATTTGTGCGGAAAGAAACACCATTTCGCAATATGTTGTGACGCAAAGCTTCAAGATGAGCAAAGCAGACGGCGAGTGGAGGAAGTAGAAATACCGTCAGAAGATAACTTTGAGATACTCCAGGTCGGCGAGTCCGGGAAAATCGCCGAGAAAGACTGGTTGATCAAGGTAATGATTGAAAAGGTGCCTGTTCAGTTCAAGGTAGACACCGGCTCCCAAGTCAATCTTCTCCCGCTGTCACTCTTCCGAAGCGCCAACTCCAGGCAGCACCTGATGCCTAGTCAGGCAGTGTTACAAAGCTACAACGTCAGCGCTATCGGCCACCTTGAAAAGTCAAACTCGTGCTCAAGTTCCAAGAAAAAGTTGTTTCTGCCGAGTTTTTTGTCGTCAAGAACAGGCGTGCACTTCTAGGATTGCCTACTTGTGAAGAGTTAGGCTTGGTGAACCGTGTGCACGAGATCGCCACCACCACGGATACTCAATCCCAAGTTCAGCGAGAATTTCCAGCACTGTTTGAAGGCATAGGGAAAATCCAACGTCCATACAGCATCTCTTTCAAGGAAGCCACAGTGCCTGTCGTTCAACCCACCCGTAGGGTACCTCAAGCCCTCATGGAGCCGCTGAAGCAAGAACTGAGCCGCATGGAGCAGGCAGGAATTATCACAAGAATGAAGGAGCCCTCAGACTGCGTAAGTGCCCTAGTCTCGGTGAAAAAGAAGAACGGCAGTTTAAGGGTATGCATGGATCCACGAAGAATCAATGAGTGTCTGAGACGTGAGCATTTCGAAATGCCGAGAAGGGAAGATATACAAGCTGAGCTTGCTAGCGCCACAGTGTTTTCGAAGCTTGATGCGCGGGCAGACTTTCACCGAATCCCGTTGACTGACGAAACATCGCGAGTTTGCACATTTGGCACCCCTTTTGGACGATACCGATTTTTGAGGTTGCCTTTTGGATTGGCTTCTGCGTCAGAGGTATTCCAGCATGCAATGTCTGAAATTTTTGAAGGACTGAAGGGGGTACTTGTTTACATTGATGACGTGCTGGTCTGGGGAGCTACGCAACAGGAGCACGATGATCGGCTGCGATCAGCTCTGCAAGCTGCACACAGCGCAGGCCTGACGCTAAACTAAGAGAAATGCCAGTTTGTAATTCCAGAAGTAATTTTCCTTGGGGATGTAGTGAGCAAAGAGGGTATCAGGCCTGATCCGAGTCTTTTAAAAAATATCGTGAAGATGGATGCACCCACAAACAAGAAAGCTCTCCAGCGCATGCTTGGCGTTATAAATTACTTTGGAAAATACTTAAAGAGATTATCCGAACGTACAGCAAATCTTAGACAACTTCTTCGCGAAGATGTACATTTCTAGTGGACAGCGGCTCATGACAGTGAGTGGAAGCAATTAAAACTCATGCTGACCAGTGCTCCAGTCCTCGCACTTTTTGACCCTAGTAGACCCACAAAACTATCGGCGGACGCGTCTACAGATGGACTCGGAGCGGCCTTTTTGCAGCTGTACGACAAGTCGTGGCGCCCTGTAGCGTATGCCTCCCGATCACTCTCAGACAGCGAATCACGATACTCTCAGATTGAGAAGGAGGCGCTTGGGCTGGTATTTGGATGTGAGAGGTATTTGGATGTGGATGCGTCTACCATATGTGTCTACCTCACATATGGTAGACACATCCTTCTCGAGACTGATCACAGCCCGTTGGTCGCTTTATCAAAAAAAAAAAAAAAAGACTGGGTGATGTTCCCCCTCGCCTACAACGTTTCTTTTTGAGACTGATGAGGTACGACTTCACGCTACAGTTTCTACCTGGCAGAAAGCTTGTGCTAGCTGACGCCTTGTCGAGAGCTGGGCAGCCTGGTTCTCAACACAAGCAAGGCTTGGAGGATGTTGAAGTACACGCTGTGGGAATGCTTGCCGCACTTGTAAGCGAGACAACACAGGACAGACTCAGAACTGAAACACAGAGGGACCCTGAGTTACAACACGTCCTTCACTGTCTAGAAAACGGGTACCCACTGCAAGGCAACTTCAGCTCACTAGACCCTGAACTGTCGGTGGTCAATGGAATCATTCTTAAAGGAACGAGGGTGGTAATCCCTTCGCCACTTCGGCAAGTTATGTTAGCTCGGGTCCACCAAGGGCACTTAGGTGTAAACAAATGTAAAGAAAGGGGACGCCAACTCATGTTTTGGCCCAAAATGGCGCAGGACATTCACACCTTTGTTGCGGAATGCGCGACATGTAAGAAGTTTGCATACCAGCAACCGCGCGAACCACTAATGATGCGCGAGCCCCCTCCTTACGCATGGTATCGTGTTGGCATTGACTTGTTTGCCTATAGAGGTTACTCTTATTTAGTGGCGTTTGATGCTTATTCAAACTACCCAGAGGTTGAAAGACTCCAGGACACCTGTTCGCAAACCATCATCCGGACATTGTCATCCTGGTTCGCAAGGCACGGCATTCCAATAGAAGTTTGCTCAGATAACGGGCCACAATTTTCATCTTCCGAGTTTAAACAGTTTTCCAGGTTTTATGACTTCCATCACGTGACATCAAGCCCCCACTTTCCTCAATCCAATGGTCTTTCTGAAAAAGGGGTACAAATTGCAAAGAGAATTTTAAAGAAGTGTGATGACGCAGGGGATGTTTTTTTTCGCGGTCTCTTGAACTATCGGTGTTCTCCTTTGATAGGAGGACAGTCTCCGGGAGAGTTGCTGTATGGAAGAAAACTGCGAGCACAACTTCCTGATTTCTCAGCGCCCGAGGAAACCC